>JAJIBD010031917.1:0-141824 GCA_021461705.1 Cryptotis parvus | reverse complement strand
GAGCGGCGAGGCTGTGAGTGTGAGGAGCGGCGAGGCTGTGAGTGTGAGCGAGAGTGGCGAGACTCGAGGCACTGCTCTGTCTCAGCCTTGGCGCAGAATCACTCGCTAATGCTTTCCTCTCCCCAACCAGTCCTGGCTGCCCAACGGGGCAAAACAAGAAGTTTAGAAGACAGAGACAATGAAACTGAAAAACCAAAAGCTGTCATTAACTGAAGACATGATTTCTTTACATAAGAAATGCAAAGGAAGCACATAGGAAAAGAGCCGTCTTTATATAGATGTACTGGGCCGGGGGAGACGCACCACCGGCACCTCCCCTCCTGATTCGGATCAGTCGTGGTTTTCTTTTATTGTTAGGCTTTTTTGGGTCACACCTGGCGATGCTCAGGGGCCACTCCTGGTGGTGCTTGGGGACTATGTGGGATGCCAGAGATGGAACCTGGGTCTCCCACTTGCAAGGCAAAACAGCCTCCCTGCTGTACTATTGCTCTGGCCCATTTCTCTTGCCTTTCTTTCTTTTTGGCGGGAAGGGGGAATATTATCTAATAACTCTTTCCACAAACACTCAGATCCAAAGTGTGATCAGGGGGTCTAACCCTGGGCCCTGCCCTTTCCCCCCATGAACACCACAGGGGTCCCAGAGAAGCTGAGGCGGCCGCAATCCGCGCCCAGGATCGACTGCTGTGCCCCAAGGCCTCTGTCTGTTCTCGGAAGACGCTGCCCAGGGCGTCTGGATGCAGGAAGCTTCGTGAGGCTGGAGATGGTACCCGCCGCAGCAGGGTGCCAAGGGCAGTGAGGCCTCTCCCCACCATGCTGCTTGGCGGCTTTCTGGCCTCCTCAGGAAAGCTCACCTCAGAGGGAGGACACACCCTGAGAAACGGCCGGCGCCCATGCAGGCTGCAGAACCCTAGTGAGGGCGCCCAGGTGGACAGTCCAGCACACCGGCCACGAGGTGTGGCCCTCAGAGCCGCTGGGGAGGCGAGAGAGCCGAGGACAGCAGCCCACGTGGAGTGCACAGCTCCAACAGGAAGACGGAGTGGGGAGAGGCAGCACAGCCGGGAGGCACCTGATCTGACCCACTGCAGCCTCCCACAGGGAGTGAGCCCTGAGCACGCCCCATACGAAAAGCCAAAAGAAGGTGGTGGGGGCCCTCCGGTGTCTCCCGAGACGGGGCTGGGGTGCAGGGGGAGGGGCTCACAGGCGGCTTAATTGGACCATTAGTGTTTCGCAGCCGGCAATCACAGCGTGATTAGTTTCCCACCGATGATGAGCTCCGGACACTTGTTCGTGGCCCCGGGAAGCCGCTTTCCCTAATAAATTGCATCAGCGCCCATTAACGGCCTGAATCATGCACAAGGCCTCGGCGGCTGCGAAGACGGTGATTCGATCCGGGGCGGTATTAAGTCATCCGCCCTTATGGAGGCTACGAGGCGCAGAACAGACGCTGGAGCATGCTGGAAACCTGCTGGCCCAATCGCGTCCATCACTGGCCACGACAGGCCCCGCAGCCGAGCGCCCGTGACGTGAGAACCCCCTCAGCCCTCCCCTCAAACCACGGCCCTCACACAGAGCCAGGACACAGTCAGCAGCTGGGCAGGGCGAGCCGACCCCGGGGTCCCCACAAGTGCTGCAGCTCCAGCCCGTCACACGGGGCGGTCCAGGACACGCAGGAGGTCTCGGGCGGAACGGGAAGCGGCTGCACTCAAGGTGGCACCCCTGTACCATCTCTGTCCCTCGGCAAAGATTTCCGAATAATAATTCTTGAAGCAGCTTGGGAAGCGGCTCCCCTGGGGGGAGGGGTCCCCACGGAGCACACAGAGCCCAAACGCCAGTAAGGCCAGTAAGGCCTGTGCGCTGTTGTGGAGGAGCCCCAGGGATGCGGCAACGTGGGAGGCCCCGCCCACCACGCGCAGGCCCCGCCCACCGCGCAGGCCCCGCCCTCTCACCACATACAGGCCCCACCTCTCACTACATGCACATCCCGTCCCTCACCACGTATAGGCCCCGCCAAACACAGGCCCCACCCACCACACTCCAGGTCCCAACAGCAGCCACACGCAGGTCCCGCCGCCACACGCAGGCCCACTTCAAGTCCGGAAGTCAAAGACACACCACAATGGCCTGATGGAGCCTCTCTGACGGGCTGAAGCATTCGGAGCGGCTAAAGACTCATTCATGCCCATGTCCACTCCAGGCTCCCTGCCTGGGCTGCAGGTTAAAAATACATGCGCACCCATGCATGTACAAACACGCGTGCAGGGGTCACACAGACACAGTGTGCATGTATTTAATATCTGTGCTGTGCACGCACACCTAATATGCATGGACACGCAAGCTGCACAGGTATACACACGCACACACAAGCATGTGAGCTCTGCTCCTCACATACATGCTGAGTCTGGCCATATCTGAAATGTACACACAGCAACACATGGAAAATTAGTAGACATGCCACATGCACACAGCAGCACGAGCAACACACGTGGACCTGCCACGCACACACAGCAGCACGAAAGCAACACACGTGGACATGCCACACACACAGCAGCCTGTAGAACACACATAGACATGCCACACACAGCAACACACGGAACATATGTCAAAGTGCCACACACACACATAGCAGCACATGGAACATGCATGGGCCACGTGTGCCATCACCTCTAGCATGGATGGTGCAGGTGCAAAGATGACGGTGATTTTGAGCACTGAGCCTGTGACCAGCCCTCACAGTGAAGGGACCCTGAGACAGAGCTGACTGTCCCAAGCCCCAACGAGACCAGGGGCTCACTGCAGGAACAGTCAGAGGCTGCATCGCCCTGTGATGGGCTGGACACATCAGGAGTCCGCTGCCAGCTGCCCCAACACTGCCCACACCATCCAGGTGTCCACTGCTGGCTGCCCCAACACTGCCCACACACATTCAGGCGTCCACTGCCAGCTGCCCTAACACTGCCCACACACATCCAGGCGTCCACTTCCAACTGCCCCAACACTGCCCACACGCATCCAGGCGTCCACTGCCAGATTCCCTAACACTGACCCACACATCCAGGCATCCACTGTCGACTGCCCCAACACTGCCTACACACATCCAGGTGTGCACTGCCAGCTGCCCTAACACTGACCACACACATCCAGGCATCCACTGCCGACTGCCCCAACACTACCCACACACATCCAGGCGTCCACTGCCGACTGCCCCAACACTGCCCACACACATCCAGGCGTCCCACTGCCGACTGCCCTAACACTACCCACACACATCCAGGCGTCCACTGCCAACTGCCCCAACACTGCCCACACACATCCAGGCGTCCACTTCCAGCTGCCCTAACACTGCCCACACACGTCCAGGCGTCCACTGCCGACTGCCCCAACACTGCCCACACATGTCCGGGCGTCTGCTGACTCACAGCTCTTCAGGACACACCAACACTGCCGGAGGTCATGGAGCCGAGCAGCTGCGTCTCCAAGCTGCTGGGGGCGGGGCGGGGGAGGGCTGGGCCTCTGCCGCCCTCTGTCAGACCCTTGAAGGCCCACAAACGCGAGGGTCAGACCTGCAGCAGCGGCAGTAGCCCTGGAGTTGCTCACTGCCCACTGGGCCTGGCCACCTGCCCACGGGTGCCTCAGCCCACACGAAGCGGGCAGCACTTTCCTCCGGTCCCCAGACGAAGCGGGACCCGATGTGCCACGTCTGTGTGAGGCAGCAGGGCAGGCCCAAAGCAGTTCTGAGGACAGCAGGCACGGACACCCGGTGGGGGGTGTCCCAGAGGGTGAGGCCAGCGCCACCAGCCCATGGGCAGCAACGCAGGACAAGGAATGAGCACTGGAGAGAAACAAAGGCGCCTGGTGGCAGGGCGGGCCGGAGACATCCGGGGAGACGTCATCCTGCTAGGAAACCACCCCTGCACAGTGGGAACCCTGGAGGGCCAAGACCTCACCTCAGCCCCTGCTGTGGGAAAGACCACGGACAGACACGAGCAGAGTCTGCACGAGCCAGCCAGGCACCAATCGACCAGCCAGGGCCTGGGCCACGGGAGAGCCCGACATCACATACGTGAGACGGGAAGGTACTGCAGCCTCAAGTCCCACCTTCCTGACCCGCCATGGTGCCACACACCCCACACATCTGCCACCACAGAGCTCTGAGAGAGACAGAGTGTGCTCTCTCTGTCTCTCTGTCTCTGTCTCTGTCTCTGTCTCTCTCTCTCTCTCTCTCTCTCTCTCTCTCTCTCTCTCTCTCTCTCTCTCTCTCTCTCCAGCGAGCGGGGATCCCTCATGAGCAGCTCCGAGCAGCTAGAGATCTCGCAGACACACCTCACCCCTGCGAGCTCCCTGCACACGGCCTCACAGCAGAGCATAAGCCACGTGTCACAGAAGGGCCCTGTTTGCGCTCCATGGCCTGGGCGGTCCTCAACCCCAGCACGGCTCACCGCCCCTGCCCCTGTGCCCTTCGAGCTTCCGAGGCCTCAGGCCTGCTCCATCCTGTGCACACTTCCCGCATGCCCACCACGCAGGCACTGAGTGCTTTCCTCGACTTGCTCTACGTGTCTGACCACAACAAACATTTGGCTCAGCCCCAATCGACTTGACGCGTCTCAGGACGTTTCTGCCACGGCTGTGTGCAGCAGACGCTGCTCTTGGGGCCAGAATGGTTCGCTGTTGAATTCTCTTCCACCAACATGCCACAGTGGGAAGGAGAAATAGCCGTGCCTCTCACGGTGGGCCTGGGGGTCCAGTGGGGGCGCCCTGTCCACTGCATTTAGTCTCCCTGACTGGGGAGAAGCAGGCAGAGCTCAGCTAGAAGCTGCCCTACAGAGGGCCCAGTGCAGCTTGGGCTAAGGTGAGAGTGTGGGATCCTTTGGACTTGTGGAGCCGAACAAGCAGGCAGCAGGGCGGAGGCATAGGGGCAGGGCCCGGGGACCCTCCTGTGTGAGTGAGCCCGTGATCACACCTAAGAGATGCTCACTGCAGAGTCGGCAACAGCCACTACGCTGTGTGTGTGTGCGTGTTTGTGTGTGTTGTGCATGTGTGTGCGCGCATGATTGTGTGCATGTGTGTTTATGTGCATGTGCATGTGTGTGCATGCGTGAGTACATGTGTGTGCATGAGTGCTGTGTGGCATTGTGTGCATGTTGTGTGCATGTTTGTGTACATCTGTTTGTGTGTGCATGTGTGTGCGTGTGCATGCTTGCTTGTGTTGCATGTGTGTGCGTGTGCATGTTTGCATGTGTGTGTGCGCATGTGTGTTTGCGTGTGTGTGTGTGTGTGTGTGTGTGTGCGCGTGCTGGAGAACCTCCACTCACAGGTTAATTCTTAATTCCTCCTGCTGCCCATTCATCGACTGGGTTTATTCGCCCGCTGAAAGCCCCGGATGCTTCTTTCGTTTCAGCGTCCCTGTGTGCATTCAAACGATCGAGGGCTGAAGGGGGTGGGGCTGTGCACATCTCGGCATATCGAGCTTCCCAGGCAAAGGGTTAATGGTAACCACGGCAACCGCCTCCAGAAATAGCTCTTGGAGTAGCATCATGCCGAGGCAGGCGACAGGGTGGTTATAAATATCCCCATTAGCAGCCCGAGCTGAATCTTTAAACAGCTGCTGGGAGCAAGGAGGCCTGAAAATAGCCGCACGGCGGCTCCCGGCGCGTCCTCAGAGTGTGCGCGGCGTCCACGCGGCTCCTGCTGCCCAGCCAGGCGGGTGGACGGGAGAATTCGCGCCTGCCGAGTGCCACGGTATGAGCAGGCAGACACTTGGTGCCACGGGGGCCCCCGGAGAGGCCTCCCCAAACCACAATCACCCCCTGGGGCCCCTGTATCCCGCCCCGCTTTGGTCTCGTTCCGCCTGCTGTGCGCAGGGCCCCCACACCCTGACAGCGTTCACTCAGGGCGGACATGTTCCCTTCAGGGACTCTTGCAGGGTCCGCACAGGAAATGTGTGGACTCAGGTGGATTTACACCAAGGAGGCCACTGGCCCAGGGGCAGCAGCGGGAGCAGGACGGGCACTGGGGTGGGTGTGGGCAGCATGGAGCACTCCCCTGGGCACGCGTCCCTCCTCTCCTGCCAGTGGGACAGCCAGAACCTTCCGGAAGCAGGGGCGGTGGGCCCTGAGCTCTGCAACTTCACAGGCAGGCCCAGTATGAAAGTGATGAAGGGTCAGATGCCCACAGAACCGTTCCAGCCTGGGACTCAGAGAGGCACGAGGTACCCAGGGGCTGGCAGGGAGAGGGGTGCCCGCAACCTACGGTCAGGGGGTGGTGGGGAGGGGGTGCCCGCATCCTGCGGCCTGAGTCTGCAGCCTCAGTCGTCACCAAGACGAGGCAAGGCCCCTGCACGAGGCTCAGTGTGAGGCGGCCTCTGACGCACTCCACGGATGCGCCCGCACAGTCTGCGTGGCTGGATGTGCCGGAACTTCGCTCGTGCCAGTGGCTCTTCTCAGTTTCCACGTGGCCTTTAATCTCAGGCTGAGAGATGGGAGGCGAGCTTTTGACTGGGGCGAGTGTAAGGCAGGACAAGAGTCTCAGGAGTGTCTGCATGTGCCAACTAAGACTGTTGGTCGGGGGCAGAGCCTGGGAACCAACCAACCAGGGATTGTCCAATCACATCAATGCTGGATGGACAGGAGCACTGTCATGCCATCTGTGGCCACGCCCGCCTTGGTCAGGCCCAAGAGCCCACATCGTGGTCTACATCCGCCGCCTTGCTTTGCCCCTGACCCCCAGCTCCATCCATCTGCGCATCAGTGAGCAGCCTCGGCTGTCCCCACGCTGTCCTCTGAGCCGCAGCAGGCGGCCACTCCCTCTTGGCAGGCCCCTCTCTGTCTTCCTCAAGGCTGGACCCACACACAGACACGCCACACCACCCTCCATCCCAAACAGCACGGGAGGGTCCACAATCACATCGCAGTTTCCTCTGCCGAACTCTGAATCGATTACAAGCCGTCAGACTGGCCGATGGCGCGCGGCTGGGGCGCCCTCCCATGACTGAAGGGTTGCCCCACCCAGGCCCGGCACACAGCACAGGAGCACATCCTGCCCAGGGCGGGTTTGGCTTAGGGAATTCAGTTTTATTCTTTTGTCCATATGTGTCACCAAATGTTCCCGCATCATTTATGAAAGGTTCCTGCTTTCTCCCCATGATTCTGAATGCCCCGTCGTCCCATATTCCAACAGCGCTGAAATTCTTATCGGAATGTTTGCAAAACTCTGTGAGATTTTCCATCTGCCTGACAAAGCGCCTGGACCATCTCGGACGGCTGTGGGTGAACGTGCACCCCACAAGGTGCGAGGGGCGTCTCTGAAGGAGGGGCGGGGCTGTCCACGCTCACGGGCCCTTCCCTGTGTTCCCAGGTATCTGTCTGACCCTCACTATGGACCATGCTCTGTTCTGCATCTGGGTGAGCTGACAGTTGCCCGGGCAGGACTCAAGCTCAGTCACTTCCTTCAGCTTGAGTTTCCGTAGTGTAGTGGTTATCACGTTCGCCTCACACTTCCTTCAGCTGGGGGGGGGGGGCTGGGCGCCCTCTTGGGTACAAATTCTTTGTTTATTTTGGGGGTCACACCCGGCAGTGCTCAGGTTTCACCCCTGGCTCTGCTCTCAAGATCCCTCCTAACCGGGCTGTTGGGGAAGGGAAGGCAGCGCTGGAGCAATAGCACAGCAGGTAAGGCGTTTGCCTCGCAGGCGGCCGGACCCAGGTTCAATCCCCGGCATCCCAAATGGTCTCCCAGGCACCGCCAGGAGTAATTCCTGAGTGCAGAACCAGGAGTAACCCCTGAGCACTGCTGGGGAACCATACGGGTGCTGGGCTAGAGCCCGGACGATACCAGGCAAGCGCCCAGCCTGCTGCACTATCGCTCCAGCCCCTGTGTTGTACGACTCAAGGGTGAGCTCATCAAGTTGACTCAAAGACAGCTCCCCATCACCCCCTGCATTCTCCCCAATCTGTGGGGGGCTCTGGGGGCTCTCCACAAAGCTGACAGCATGCTGGGAGGCTGGCTTGGGGCTCCGGCCCTGGGCGGGATCACTCACGCCTGTCACTGCTGGACACTGGTGCGGGAGTTCACTGCAGGTTTGACCTCTGCATGGCTGAGGCTGTGGGGATGGGACAGGGGCAGCCAGGGCCACACGTGGTGGGACCAGGGGCCGCCTGAGCCCCAGCCCCAAGAATCTCTTTTCTTTTTTTGAGGGCCACACTCAGCTGTGCTCAGGGTCCCCACCTGGCTGTGCCCAGAGGACCCTGTGAGACGTTGGGGCTGGAAGCCGGGTCAGCTACATGCAAGGCAGGCACCCTCCCTGCTCAACTATTTCTTGGACCTTTCTTTTTCTTGAAGGGAGAGACGTTGGAGAGCCGCTAGCAGCAGCCCCATCATGCTTTTCCACACGGGCAGGTCCAGCCGACAGTCAGGACAGACCCATGGCAACTCGCGACAGTTTCGTGGCTGCCCTGGGACAATTTGTGTGGAAGCGCCAGCAAGAACCTTGCTTAACAGGCACCAGAAGGAGCCCCATCAGGAAGGGGCTGGGGAGACGGTGCAGTGGGCCGGAGCCGAACCTGGTGACTCTGGGGCCTCCCGGCACCCCCGCTACAGCCCTGCAGGCTCCAGCTTCAGGGGAGGCCCCAGAGCGACGAGAATAAATGAACCAAGTTTCCCCTAAAGTGCCACGCGCCCCCTCAGCCCTGCAGTGTGGAGTCGTCATCGGGAAGACGGTGGCCGTGGATGTCTCCGTGAAGCCTCCCAGTCAGGCGGGCTGAAGGGACTCGGGAGCTCTCCCTTCCTCTGGGCCAGTGGGGACCCCCGGCCCCAGGCCAAGTGTCTGTACTGAGCCAGAACCACACAGACGCGTGCCCCCACTCAGCCACACACTCTTGAGTCTTCACCCACAGAACCATCCCAGGTGAGGAAACTGCGGGGGCTGCACCCACCACCCCGCCTCACGCCAAGGCCGCGGGATGTGCAGACGGTCAAAGCACAGGGGCAGGAGCCCGTGGGCGCAAACAGTGAAGGGATGAGTCCTCCCTTGAGGACGTCCTGCAGGAGCCGGGGTACTGAAGGACTGAGCCCAGGCAGACGGGCACAGAAGCCCAGCGGCTCTCGGGACCATCAAAATTCCCGAGCCTGGCTGAGAAGGATCCCAAACCGGCACTCGCGGTAGCAGTGGAAAAATGAAGCAGCTGCTGGAAAATAAATTCAAGCAGCTCCAAGAATAATTGAGAGGATGAAAGGATCCCTCGGAACGGAATGGAAGGAGCGACCCAATACAACGGTGGCTCGGAATCCGGAGGAACCAGATCTGGGAGCTGGAAGGAAAACACAAGCCAGCACCAATAATGAAGCGGCAAATGAGAAGCCGCGACGGCCAAGAGGTCCCACAGCGGCGGGAGTCTCCGAGAGCCGCGAGCCGTGCCCATGAGACTCGGAGCCCTCAGGAGGGACCACACTGAGAATCGCCCTAGTTCTACAGCCCCTGAAGCTCCGTGAGCACAGGAGCTCACACGCAGCTGCGCGACAACCCCAAACACCACAGCAGACGGCCCAGGAGCAGGACGGCACATCAGAGGGAAACAGCACCACAGCCAGCCTGGAGGAGCCCAGTGCGTGGCAGAGGAGCCCACCGTGTGGTGGTGGCCAGTGCGTGGAGGAAGAGTCCACTGTGTGGTGGCCAGTGCGTGTGGAGGAGCCCGCTGTGTGGCGGCCAGTGCGTGGCGGAGGAGCCCGCTGTGTGGCGGCCAGTGCGTGGCGGAGGAGCCCCCGCTGTGTGGCGGCCAGTGCGTGGCGGAGGAGCCCGCTGTGTGGAGGCCAGTGCGTGGCGGAGGAGCCGCTGTGTGGCGGCCCACTGAGTCCACTGAGCTCCATAAGCAAAACCCGTCCCACAGAAGGCTCGGGCAGCAACAGCTCAGTATGTGCTCAGTGGATGACTCTGGTAACGCCACTGACATACGACATTTTTACAAACTTTCTTTTACTGGACCATTTTTATGATAATTCCACTTGCCATTCTGTTGTAACAAGTAATATCTAATAAATAATTTTGTGCCTGCTGGAGCGGGAGCAGTCTTGGGGGGTGGGTGGGACGCTAGGAACTGGTGGCGGGAAGGAGACGCTGGCGGTGGGCCTGGCGTAGGAACACGGATGCTCTGAGATCACTGCATTAGGAACTCTGTAAACCACGATGTTTAAAGTTTAAAAAGGAAAAAAAATTACAAATAAAAAATGGGGGAGGGGCAGGAGCGATAGCCCAGCGGGTAGGGCGCTTGCCTGGCCGGGTTCGATCCCGCCATCCCATAGGGTCCCCCGAGCACCGCCAGGAGTAATTCCTGAGTGCAGAGCCAGGAGAAACCCCTGAGCATCGCCGAGTGTGACCCAAAAAGCAAAACAAAGGGGTGGGGAAGGAATAGAATGTAAGATACTTAAAGGATAACAGTCAGAAGAACAGTCTCTGGATTATTGGCATATCAGAAAGAGGCAAAAGAAAAGGGAAGAACGTGGTGCTGGCTCGGAGCATCCTGTCTGAGGAAGGGGGGTCTGCACAGATACGGGAGGGCCACAGACACACCGAAACAGACTCAGGCAGAGCACACACCCAGACTCATCGTTACCAAAATGGCAACCAAAGAGAGAAACTGACTTAAAGCGTGTAGAGAGAAGACAATAAACATAAAGAATACTGCAAGACTCACAACAGATCTCCCACAGGAAAACATACAAGAAAAAAGCGATGGGGACCGGAGCGATAGCCCAGTGGGTAGGGCGTTTGCCTTGCATGCGGCCGGCCCTTGCCGGCCCGGGTTCCATCCCCGACATCCCATATGGTCCCCGAGCACCGCCAGGAGTAACTCCTGAGTGCAGAGCCAGGAGTAACCCCGAGCATTGCCAGGTGTGACCCAAAAAGCAAAAAAAAAGAAAGAAAGAAAGAAAGAAAGAAAGAAAGAAAGAAAGAAAGAAAGAAAGAAAGAAAGAAAGAAAGAAAGAAAGAAAGAAAGAAAGAAAGAAAGAAAGAAAGAAAGAAAGAAAGAAAGAAAGAAAGAAAGAAAGAAAGAAAGAAAGAAAGAAAGAAAAAAAGAAAGAAAAAAAAGCAATGGGGTCCTTGGGGAGGGAGAAGGGTCCACTGCTGACGGTGCAGTGTGGCAATATGTCAGGAGAAGCCATATTTAACAGTATTGTAAGCCAGAAAATGCAATCATTTAAAAAAAAATAAACTCAGGAAAAAAAGAATGACAAATTCAAAGTAGTGAATGAAAAACACTTTCAACTCCAGAGTTCACTACCCTGCAAAGCTGTCATTGGGATTTGACGAAGGGGTGGAAACATTCTCCAACAAGAGGCGGCAACACCTGCTGTAGCTGAACCAACCCTGTAAGAATTAACGAGAGGCTGCCTCTATAAAAAGCTGATGGCCACCTGCCAAACAGCAACCCACACAGAAAACGACAGCACAGCCTTTACACCAATTATCTCTGAAAGTCAATGGACTAAATTCTCCCATCAAAAAGGCATAGAGTGGTTGTGTGCATCAGGAAAAAAATCCATGTATCTGCTGCTCACAGGAAACACACCTAAATTCACAAGATAAATACAGGCTCAGAGTGAAAGAAAATGCAAAACAATGATATAAGCCGATGTTAGACCAATTAAAAAAAAAAAGCTGGGACGACTGTGATGATTCTCAACATATACAAACCTAACGCTGAGTCAGAAACATTCATCCCGCGTCTGCTCGCAAGCCTGCAGAAACACACTGGCAAAGCGCAACCGTAGTGGGAGACTTCAACACCAGCAGAGAGCCAGCGAGGGCACCGCCCAGCAGGAGCCAGAGAAACACGAGTGGCCACACACTCTTCTCTGGCGCACACAGGACAGGCTCGGGATAGCTCAGATATCAGGACACAATTCAGACGCACATGAGTTCAGACACATGAAAATCACACCAAGCCTTCCGCCAGAGCACTATGCTATGGATATAGAGAAATAAAAACACAGAAACGTTCGGGAAACTGCAAATCCGGAGGCTGAACAAGTTCATTAATAGCAGGGTCAAAGAGGAAATCAAGAAAGACAGAGTACGTGAAACTGGGAAGAATGAAGAAGCGACTATCAGAATCTACAGCCACGGCGAAGGGCAGAGAGCGGGAAGCGATACGGGCCCTGCGGCAGGAAGGAATGGAAAGCTCAAACCAACCATCTAAAGATACATTTGAAATGCCTGACGAAGGAACAACACAGTCATCTAAAGACTAGCAGGAGGGGGACCAGTGGTAGGGCGTTTGCCTTGCACGCGGCCGACCTGGGTTCGATCCCGGCATCCCATATGGTCCCCAAGCATCTCCAGGAGTAATCCCTGAGTACAGAGCCAGGAGTAACCCCTGAGCATTGCCGGTGTGAACCAAAAAGCAATAATAATAATAATAATAATAATAATAATAATAATAATAATAATATAAATTTTTAGGGGGCGGAGCGATAGCCCAGCGGGTAGGGCGTTTGCCTTGCACACGCTGGCCCATGCTGGCCCGGGTTCGATCCCGGCATCCCATATGGTCCCCGAGCACTGCCAGGAGTAATTCCTGAGTGTAGAGCCAGGAGAAACCCTTGAGCACTGAGGCGTGACACCCCAAAAAAAAAAGCAAAAAAAAATTTTTTTAAATAGCAGAAGGAAATAACAAAAACTACAGCAGAAATCAATGATACAGAAATCAAGAAAAGTGGTAGAGTCAGTAAATCAAGAGCCGATCTTCAAAGGAATAAAGATAGATAAATGTTTCACTAGGCTCACAAGGGGGAAACAGAGAAAAATGCCCAAATATATTAGATCAGAGACATTACAACAGAACCACCAGAAATTCAAGATATCATGAGAAGGACTATGAAAAATTTTGCACAGGTAAGATGGAGAACCTTGAAGAAATGAAGAGATTCTCGGAATCACGTATTGCCCAAAACTGAGAGGAGAAAACAGAAAACCTGAACAAGCCCGGAAGCTGGAACATGATGAAGAATCTCCCAAGAATAAAAGTCCGGGGCCAGGTGGGTTTACTGGTGAGTTCTACCAAACCTTCAGAAAAGAGTTACTGCCTTTACTCCTTAAGCCCTTCCAAAACACTGAACAAACAGGGAGCTCCCAAGAGCGTCTGTGATGCCACATCACACTATTACACAACGCAGACAGTCCCACTCTAGAGTAGGTTTCAGAGCAATTTCTCTGATGAACACACTGACACAAAGATCCTTAACAGAATCTTAGTGAACCAAATCCAACAGCAGAACAAAACCACCACAATCAAAACCACCACAATCAAGAGGCATTTTCCCCCAGGCATGCAAGGATGGTTTGGCCTACGCAAATCAATTACCACGCCACATCACTGAAAGATAAAGATCATAGGATCAAATCAACGATGCAGAGAAAGCTTCCAACAAGATCCAGCATCCATTCATGATAAAAACCCTCCAGGAAACAGGAGTGGGACAAACCTTCCCCAAGATAGTAATGACCTATCACAAGCCCACAGCCAGGTTGGTACTTGACAGTGAAAAGGGAAAGCATTCCCTCTGAGATCAGGCAAGGGTGCCCACGGTTCCCACGCATACACAATATGGTATCAGAGCCTAGCGACAGAATGCAGGCAAGATCAATAAATCAAAGGGATCCAGACTGCAAGAAGAAGTCAAGCTCTCACTAACTGCAGATGACATGACAATGCACGTGGACGACCGAATGCATGCTGGCTCCTTAGAAACAACAACCCAACACAGCCAAGATGCTGCTGCAAAGTCGACGCACAAAAAATGGGTCAACACACACTGACCTCCCAAAAAAGTCAATACACATTCCTGTATGTGAATAACAAACCAGGAGACCTGAGAGTCTACTCCAATCAAGCAGGGTCTAAACACATCAACTACCTGAGCATCAACAGAAGAGCTAGACTATGAAAACCAGGTCATTAAATATAGTGCCATTCAATATATCTAGACTATGAAAACCATGTCATTCAAAGGGAGAGAAACCACCTTAGGAAACAGAAAAATACTCCATGCTCATGAATGGACGGGAAGAATCGATACTGTCAAAATGCCAATAGCTAAAATTATTATACAGATTCATCACTCTCTCCATCTAAGTTCAGATAACAGTCTTGTCAGACTTGTATGCATCAATAACGAAGTCAGTATGGACCCATTACACACCCCACACAGCAAAGACTTACTGAAAAAGAAAAGAAACTGAGGTATCCCACTACCTAACTTAAAACTATATCACACATTTAGAACTCTGTTCACTATATCACTATCACTATCTTCCTGTTCATCATCTATTTGCTAGAGCGGACACCAGTAATATCTCCATATGTCCTGTCTCATGCCAGTAGAGCCAAGGGCATCGGCTTGCTACAGGAACATAAAGAGCCTCAAACCATTATATCAGGTCATTGGAATGACCTAATATAATTGTTACTGGTATTTGGCATATCAAATAAAACATGAGCAGCTTGCCAGGTTTGCCATGCAGGAGGCATACTCTTGTAGTCACCTCCAAATAAAGCATTTATTGATGAACCGTGCGGCCGCAAGCAGCCGCGAGCCGGGCTGTGATAGGCTGGTCTGCTGGGTGGAGTTCTGATGAGAGGGAAGTCCAAATGTGGAAAATGGCGGCCCCCGTGGAGTGGCGGTGTCGTCTGGCTTGTTGTGAGGCTCTGTTGGGGTGGTGGGCCAGGGCTAGAACCCGCCATGCCTCCCGGTGCCTCATGAACTGCTGGGCACAGGGACAGCAAGGAGCATCTCTGCCCCATGTCTGAGAGTGGAAGCTTTTGGCTCCTCAGCTTTCAGCTTTTGGCTCCTGTGGCATTTGGCTCCTCGGCCTTTTGCAAATTTTTCTCAGACATGGGGCAGAGCTGCTCCTTCCTCTCCCTGTGCCCAGCAGTTCATGAGGCACCCAGGAGGCATGGCGGGTTCTAGCCCTGGCCCGCCACCCCAGCAGAGCCTCACAACAAGCCAGGCGACACCCCCCCCTCCAAGGGGCCGCCATTTTCCACATTTGGACTTCCCTCTCGTCAGAACTCCACCCAGCAGACCAGCCCATCACAGCCCGAATCATCTACACCCACCCTGCAGCAGTTTTTTTTCTCAATCCAGCCCAGGTATGCTGGTCCAGAGACTCTCAGAACTCTGTTATAGTATTAAAATTACAGTGTCATTTATACACTTGTGGTGAGCTAATTTTTGATCAGGGAGCCGGATACACAAAGTTGAGTGAAAATAAACCTCTTCAGCAAATAGTGTTGGGAAAACTGGACAACCACATGTGGGGGAAAATGAAGTTGGCGCACATCTCGCGTCAGGCACGAAGGCAGATTCAAAGACCTGTAAGTCAGACCCACACTCATAAAGTACGAGGAAAAGCAACCAGACACACTCCAAGATCTGGACCTCAGAGGTGTTTTCAGCGAATCCACAGGCAAAGGTAACAGCAATGGGGGACGGAGAGATAACACAGCAAAGTAAAGCTCGTGCTGAGCACGCTGCCAACCTGAGTCCATCCCGGCACACATATGGTCCCCTGAGCACTGTCAGGAGTGATCCCCGAGCACAGAGCCAGGAGAAAGCCCTGAGCACCACCAGGTGTGGCCAGAACATGAAAAGAACAAAAAAGACAACAGAAATTAAAATACACAAAATGGAACTATATCAAATTAAAGAGTTTCTATATGGCAAAAGTAACAGCTCTAATAAAACACACAACTGAATGGGAGAAAATATGCATTCAACACCTTCAAAGGTTTACTATCCAAGGCAGACAGAGAACTCTCAAGGATTAACAACAACAACAACAACAACAAATAACATCCCTATCAAAACCATGGCGGGAGACGAACACATTTCCCTGGAGACAGCAGAATGGCTAACAGCCACTTAACAAAGTCCTCGTCATTACCTGTTACCAGGTAACTCCAAATCAAGGTGACGTGGAGATAACCTCTCACACCAGAGAAAACGGCACATCTCCGAAACAGCGGAGAACAGCTCATGCGGCCAGGGATGTGTGAGAAAGGGGCTCTCACGGGCTGCGGGCGGGAACGCCGCCTGCTTCGCCCAGCGTAACAGCACGGAGCCCTCAGGGAAGGATGAGCAGAGCTACTGTCCGACCCAGGATTCTTGGCCCCCAGGACGCAAAAACATTCATTCCAAGGCCATGTGCACCCCATCCCGCATCGCAGCACAACAGCCAGGACACGGGATCACCAGGCACTCAGCGGCACAGGCCATGGCAGAGCGTGAGGCAGGAAGGTGCAGTAAACACACAGAGCTCAGGTGATTTGCTGCGACGGGGATGGAACAGGCGGATATCACAGCAGGCAAAGTAAGGCAGGAGATGACAAACACCGCATGATCCTGCCTCTCTGTGGTTCGCAGAATGAAATGTGGTATGAGAGGAGGAATACACAGACTACCCTGAGGGAGGACAGGAAAGGAAGAATTCTGGGCGGACAGGAGGTAACAGGGCGGGTAGGGCCCTCGGACACACGGGCGGAACAGGGGGTCGGATCTCTATGTATCTGAACCACGGAGACAACAACACTGCGGACATGAGATCCAAACTATAGCAGCCAAACTGAGGCCCATGCCCGTCATGGCGGCGGGCTGCGGGTGAGGGGGACCCTGGGGGAAATGGTGGAACGAGAGAGAAACGGAGCTGAGCCCTGAAACTTCGGCTAGGAATAACTTTGTACATCATGGAGCCTTAACGAAGAACTTTAAAAGAGAGAAGGAAGCGACAGTACAACCTTGCATGCAACAGACCCAGGTTCCAACCCCCGGCACCCTATACGGCCCCCACAAGCTGTACAGGGGCTATACGGTATAGGGGAGCTCTAGGGGCTATATATAGGGGACCTATAGGAACTCTAGGAGCTATATAGCCGTATAGGGGCTATACAGTGCTCAGGAGTAAGCCCGAGCACCGCCAGGTGCGCCCAGAAACAAGTGAAAAAGGCAGACGAGGAGAATTCTCCCAGATCGTCCCATGACTAAACTTTCCTCCCGACTCATCAGTGGGCTAATCCCCGACGCTGGGAGGCAGCCCATGGCTGACTCACTGCTCACGTTTCTGAGACAAGCGCTGCCTGCGAGCAGACGCTGCCTCTCCCCCGTGGCACTGAATCCCAGCCTGTGTCACCTGTGACTTCCCAGGTCTCAAGCCCAAGGACAGCTCTGGCAGGTTTGGGGGCACCGTGTGGGTTGAGGGGTGCAGAGCCCATAAACAGTTAATACTACTGCAAACACAATGCCTAAATGGCAATAAAAAATGCAAAAAGCAGAAGGAAAGAAGAGCAGGGACACCAGGCCCTCAGGCGGCACTTTGCCGCCAGGCCCCTTTCTGGAATATTCTGTCCTCTCTGTCCATCCACTGAACCCAGTACGTGATCCTTAGGGGACTGTGGGTGTCAGGAGTCTTCCGGGCAATGGGTGGGCTCCATCCCACTAACCGGAAGCCGTTGTGCACTCTGATGCAGGTGTGCTTTCCAAGAACAGAGCACTGGTGGGGGTGGGGGTGACATTGGTTTAAGCGATCCCGCAGGCTGCACTTGCAGAAACCACCTCTGGGTCACGCAACCCTGCCCGGCGAGCAGCGGGGGGCATGGAGAGCCTGACCGGGTCCCCGCTGGCACCTGCCCGCCCTCTTTCCCAGACAAGGTGCAGAGTAGGGGCCACGGAGGGTGCCAGGCACTGCAGAGTGTGCAGGGTGGGAGAGGCGGCCACAGGAGGCTGTTCCAGTCCAGCTTTCAATATCCCGGGACCTTCTAGGCCGGCCTCGTTTAGGCAGGACGTGAGGAGGCGGAGCCAGACTGCGCAGGAGCCACTGACAAACCCTTCTAAGGGCATCTGTGATCTGATTGGTCACCCCACGATCACCCCACACCCTCACTGGCAGCCGTGATTGAATGACCGCCTAGGGCGTAACCAATCAGAGAGGCGAACCAACCAAGGGGCGAGATATGTAACTTACGTGAACCCAGGCCACTGTGTAGCAGAGGGACAGCACAGCGGACAGGGCGCAGTGGCCCAGCAGCCCGTCCAGCACGGGGCTCTCACTGCCCACAGGTGTCGCACTGCGGCTGTAGGAGCCGTGACTGGAGCCCGATGCATGGAACCCCGCTGCGTAAAAAGCACGGCGAAGGCATTTTGTTTCTGCTGGCCTTTCCCATGTCCTGCGCCCGGGCGCGTCCACCTCCAGAAACCTCTCTCCTGCCCCTCTGCTCCGTGGGAATGAGCACACACACGCCCAGGGTCCTCAAGTCCCCACACCGCTGGAACCTCTTTTCCAATCATTTATAAGCCTCGTAGTGAGGGGCAGGGCCAGCACCTCGGGGCAGAGCAGGAATCCTGCAGGGCGTCCTTCCCCGTGAGGCGCCACGGTGCCGCCGGTGCGGGTGCCATGCTGGGTCTCCCCTACTCCAGGCCTGTACCCACTTTATAGACTGAGCAGAGTCCTATAAAGCAACAGAGTTGCCGAGAGCAGAGCCAGGCCAGCACCGTGCCCACACAGCTGCCCACAGCCCTGGGCGGGCTCAGCCCCACACAGCTGTCCACAGTCCGCTGGGCCGGCTCAGCCCCACACAGCTGTCCACAGTCCTGGGCGGGCTCAGCCCCACACAGCGCTGCCCACAGTCCTAGGCCGGCTCAGCCCCACACAGCTGCCCACAGTCCTAGGCCGGCTCAGCCCCACACAGCTGCCCACAGCCCTGGGCGGCTCAGCCCCACACAGCTGCCCACAGCCCTGGGCCGGCTCAGCCCCACACAGCTGCCCACAGCCCTGGGCCGGCTCAGCCCCACACAGCTGCCCACAGCCCTGGGCGGGCTCAGCCCCACACAGCTGCCCACAGTCCTGGGCGGGCTCAGCCCCACACAGCTGCCCACAGCCCTGGGTGGGCTCAGCCCCACACAGCTGCCCACAGCCCTGGGTGGGCTCAGCCCCACACAGCTGCCCACAGCCCTGGGTGGGCTCAGCCCCACACAGCTGCCCACAGCCCTGGGTGGGCTCAGCCCACACAGCTGCCTGCCCACCACACACACACACACACACACACACACACACACACACACACACACACACACACACACCCCTGCAGGGCCCCAGGTCTGGTGCGGGTGGGCCGAGGGTCTCCCTCCGAGCAGGAGAGACACGCGGCAGCGCCGCTGGCGGGGAGGCGCCGTCTGCGTCAGATAAGAAGCACCGTTTCTAGTCCTCTGTCAGGAAAGAGTCATAATATTTATTTATGGCTTGATAACTCCGTGGCAGAGAGATGGGAGATCAAAGAAAGGAGCGGGGCTCGGGAACAATGTGCGGTTATTTTTACCGCGGGGCAGCAGCAATCGGGCCCAGATGTGCACGCAGCGATGACGGGTGGACGGACGTGTGTGTGATACGCAGACGAGCGGGTGCAGGTGACAGAGGGTTGATGGCAGATGAATAGGTGCATGGAGGGACGGCTGCACGCATGGCAGTGAGTGACAGATGAATGGCGGACGTGGGAGAGGGTGAGCTCGGTCACCAGCACGTGGCCCGAAGGCACTTTCTATGTGTCATTTCACCTATTCCCCGCACAGGCCACGAAGCTGCGACGGGAAATGGGCAGCGTGGCCGCAATGACAGTCCCAATGGAGGGTGTGGCGGGCCCGGGTCAGCCAGGGGAGCAAGGAGGGCTGTGGAGATGCTCGGCTGTGCCAGGGGACTGGACAGGAGCAAACCCTGCCCGCGGGAAGGGTGGTGCAGCAGGAAGGAGACGGGAAGGGGCAGAGCGGGGCAGTGCAGAGTGCGGGGCAGAGGGGCCACCGACAGACACTGGGTCCATGCGCCCCCACTGCCCAGGCCATGCGGACTCAAGGGAGCCTGAGGGGAGACGGAAAGACGGTCCAGGGGACAAGGATCTGGCTCTCAGTGATGCCAGTTCAAGCCCGGCATCCCAGAGTGTCCCCTGAACACTGCCAGGAGTGAGTCTGAGCACCACCGGTGTAGGCCAACCCCCACCCTCCACCAATCAGAAGGCATGGTCGCCAACCACCCCCACCAATCAGAGAGCACGCTCGCCAACCCGCCCTCTTCTCCTACACCAATGAGGGCACGCTCACCAACATCCACCCCACCAATCAGCAGCACGCTCGCCAACCCGCTCTCTTCTCCCACACCAATGAGAGGGCACGCTCACCAACCCCTCCCCACCACACCAATCAGAAGACAGGTCGCCAACCACCCCCGCCAATCAGAGAGCACGCTCACCAACCCTCACTTTTCTCCCACACCAATGAGAGGGCACGCTTGCCAACCCCACACCAATCAGAGGCAACTCTCCAACCCCGCACCAATCAGAGGGCACATTCACCAAAGTGCACGTTCCCCAACCTTCACACCTATCAGAGGGCACGTTGCCAACTCCCATACCAATCAGAGAGTAAGATGCCAACCCCCGCACTCAATCAGAGTGCACGATCGCTCACACCCCCATCACCACCAGTCAGAGAGCAGGCTCTGTCACTGGCCCCAAAATCTGTCTCGCGTCCTGCCCCAGCAGCAATCCCAGGTCATGACTGCATGGACTGCTGAGGGTCAGCAGGCAAGGAAGGGCAGGCGGCACCTCCCTCAGTCAATAGGATCCTTCTCGTTCGAGAAGCGCATGGCAGAGCCTGAGCCCAAGGGGCCGCCGTGAGAGGCAGCCCGGGACCCGCATGCCTGAGCATGCGTGTGTACACATGTATGTATCTGATGTGCACAAGCGTGCATGTATGTCTGATGTGTGTTGTATCTGATGTGCACATGCATGTGCGTCCGAATGTGTACGTGTGTGATGTACACATGTGTGATGTATATGTGTATGGTGTGCACATGCATGTCCATGTATGTGCCCATGCGTGTGTGATGTGTGCACAGGAAGTGCAGTCACTCAGAAGCTCCCAGGGGCTCCATGGCCAGCACACCCTCCATTGCAGTGGGCAAAGAGGGGGCACCGTGGGACTCACTGTGAGGGGGTGGCGGGGGTGTGCTGCTCTCTCTCTCACACACACACACACACACAGTGGCACATGGCCACGCACCGTCACTCGCCACCAGGACCTTGTGCTCTCACGGTCCCGTGTCATCCGGGCAGGAAGGACCCGTAGTGGGGACAGGCCGACTAGGGACCAGGCCCAAGAACCCAGGGGCCCGGAGATGTGACGAGGCGGTGGGGAGAGAAGCCCAGAGGCCAGCAGGGCCACTGCCGAACCCCAGACACCCGCAGCCCCCACAACGACACAAAAGAGAGCAGGAGTGGGGAGGGAGCGTCCACTGAGCCCCGTGTGTGGCGCTGCAGCCTGGTATCTGCAGGGCGAGGCCGGGGGCACGGCGGCGGCGGAGGTGACACTCTAAGGCATCACAAGGGCTCTCACCCACGCCTCGGCACAGGGGCACCCGTGTTTCAGCGGCAAGCTCCAAAGCTGAGGACAGGATGGGGCTGGGCGCCGTGACACTCCTGCTCCAGTTCCGGAGGGCCGGAAGCATGACTCGGCAGGGAATGTGACTTGGGGTCCATCAGCAGCCAAGTGACCGGGCGGGGTGGGGGGGGAGTTGGAGGGGCACCGACACCCCTGACCTCCCTGTACCATGCTCCAGCCCCGGGCACCCGCCTGGATGCTGTCTGCTGAGGCCGACACAGGCAGTGACCCCCTCGGTCACCATCCCCCTCCCGCTGCCGGCCATGGGGCGACTGCAGACAGTGATGTCACCGCTGGGCTCTGCCTGGGAGAGGAGCAAATGCCCCGAGTGCCCGTGGAGCTGGGCTGTGCTCCAGCGTGGCCCTGGCGGCTGCGGCTGTGCCCCGTGCTCGACACCACCCCGCAGCTCCCTCCGTGCCCGCCTCAGCACCCCGCACGCCCCAACCATGCCAGTGTGGCTCCACCTCGCCACAGCAGCAGGTGTGGAGGTCCCGGGGAGCACGTCCCTAGTGCTCACAGGCTCGGCAAAGCGTCCAGGGGGAACTGAGGCAGCAGTGGGTGCAATCAGCACCTAGGTTCTCGGCGGGCAGGAGCTGA
This sequence comes from Cryptotis parvus, assembly GCA_021461705.1. Taxonomy (NCBI): domain Eukaryota; kingdom Metazoa; phylum Chordata; class Mammalia; order Eulipotyphla; family Soricidae; genus Cryptotis; species Cryptotis parvus. The sequence continues at coordinate 119,762 of JAJIBD010031917.1, read as the reverse complement.
CAGGGCGCCAGGCCCCCGCTGCCCTGCTCACGGCCAGTGTCTGCCAGCGCATCCCTCTGCGACCCGTGGACACCACCAGGCTCCTGGGAATATGGCGGGCGCGTGGCAGCACAGAACAGGCCTTGGGTGACCCGCCACAGCAGGTGAAGCCCATGTCAGGGGCAGTGGTAGTGGTCAGCGCAGCAGGGACAGAAGCCTGGTCCATCCCCCACAGCACCCCCCCAGCTGCTCACTAAGCCAGTCTCTTTCATGCCCTCGCTGGGCAGGGGGCCGGGGCAAGGAACGGGGGTCCAAACCCAAACCAGACGGGGCTCCAAATGCCGCCCAACCCGACAGGCAAGGCAGTGGCTGTCCACGCTCTCCGGCCAGCCCCCAGGCGGGTCCTGAGCTTTGCTCTGCTAGTTTGTCCCTCTTGCATTGGCAGAAGCTCACTCTGAGGATCGGCAGGTAGGGCGGGTCCTTCTCCTCTAAGTAGCTCAGAGAGCTGGAAATGTGCTGAATCCCTTTGTCCCCACTGGGTTTTTGGAAGCAGTTACGCCACGAAGGCTTGAGCGGGCAGAGGGCACGTGGGCCTTCCGCATCGTCCCCAAGGTGCTATCCGGGAGTGCTACGGGCTCACTCCTGCTCTGTGCTCAGGGATCACTCGGGGCCGGCCGCCAGCAAGACCAGCGCCTCGACTCTGCCTGGCCCTCGGAGCAGAAAACACCACCGCCGACTACCCTCGGGTGAACCTCGGCAGGGTGCTCAAGAGAAGAGTGCATCACCCCAAAGGGTCCTCATCACCTCTTCCCTGAAGCGGGCGCACCTGTGTGCAGCGGCCAGAGACTCCCTGGACCCCGGGCAGCTGACGAGTCACCACATCACTGCCTGGACAAATCTTTGCCTCCTCTAACTCCCTGCTGATGGCTGTGCTCCGTCTGTCCAGCTGCCTGGGGTGGGGTTCCTGTGATGTCCACTCTCCCTTCCCAGACCCCAAAGAGCTCTGGGCTCCCCCAGCACCACAGTGCGTCCGGCCCTGATTCCCTTCCCTGCTGGCACACTCACCCTCACCCACAGCTGTCCGCCCAGCTGCTCTGCTGCTCCCCAGCAGGGGACTCCGACTCTCCGTCCCACCTCTAGACCTCCCCCGTGCCCCCAGGACAGCCCACCGCCCGTGCCAGTCTTTGTCTCCAGAAGTCCAGGGGCCGTCCCCTCCTCTCTCCCCGATGCCAACCCATTCTCCTCGGGCTGCACTTGACGGCCTCTGACCCTCTATCCCTCATCCTTCCTGCAAGCCCCAGTACCCAGCTCTGGTGCCCCCTCTGGGCGAGACCCCGCAGGCAGCAGAGCAGACCGTGGCCTCAGAGCAGCCTGGACCAGAGCCGGCCACACCTCCCGCCTCAGCACTGCCATAGCCCAGGAAGCAGATTGAGGGGCCAGAGCCACGGAGACCCCTGCAGTGCCATGGCGGCACCCACGGGGATAGGGTCAGTCCCGTGCACTGCGACAGGAAGCCCAAGCCAGGCAGGGGCACCTCTGGGTCCCGCCATGACAGCCTGCTCAGGGCTGAAGCACCTTTGGCTAAGGAAGGGAGGCCCCATGTGGCGAGAGAGAGAACTGCACCCTGCAGCCCTCCTCACCGACTTCACAGCCAGGGTTATGAAGCGGCTGGCCTGCCCCAGTTAGTGGTCCTGGCCATTAATAGTGTCCCTGGGCCAGACTCTCTTAAGTGTAAAACCAAAGGAGTAAAAAGTGCACCTAAGCTGCCAACGGGAACAGAGTAGTGCCAGGGCACGTGCGTGTGCGCCGTGGCTGTCCAGGGCCTGGATCCGTTGGAGCCTGGTTCCGACCAGGCTGAAGCTTTGTGGGGTGAGGACTTGCCCGTCAGGGTCCTTGCGGCCTGGGGCGACATCCGGCTTCCCTCTGACCAATCCCGGCACCCTGTGTGTGCACGGCCTGAGCTGTACCCAGCCCAACTGGCTTCTGCACAGCCCCAGTGCCCAGCCTACCAGAAGACCCCGCCAGGTCATCAGGCAGCAGGACAGCAGAGCACAGGCCCCAGCCCCGACCTGGGGGTGCAGCCCCCCGCAGGCATGGAGAGGGAGAGCAGAGCGGAGCTAACAGTCCCGCCACGGCTCACGCGTCACTCATCTGGGCAGGAAGGAAGTAGCAGGTCTGTGGAAGGGTCCGGGGTGGAGGAAAGCGGGAGCTCAAGGCCCAGGGACAGAAACCCGGAGGTCCGGATTCCTCAGGGGAAACAGACACACAACGGGCAGCAGCCTTTTGATTCTGGGGGTTCTGACACACTAGGCACGGCAGAAATGATGGCCCAGGAGCTGCCCGCTGCTGCCCGGGAAGACAGAGCCACACCGGCCCAGAAGCTGAGCGACAGGGTTTGTAGTGGTGGAGACAGGCGCCCACTGGTGGCGGGATTGGGTGTGGAGCACTGTACGCCTAGAAGTCAGCTATGAATGACTGCGAGACAGCTATGAATGACGGTGCCTTCGTGAAAGATATATGGCGCATGGATTCTAACCCCACACCTTGTCACCCCTGCCACAGGGGAGGGGCACAGGGACAGCGGGGAGGGGAGGGACTGGGGGTGCAGAACGTGCTATGCATATAACCCAATCTGCAACGGCTTTGTAAACCACAGTGCCTAAGAGTAGGACTTCACTGGGAAAGGATTATCCCAGGCAACCTGCGCTCTGTGGAATTGTCCACTTGTGTGGTCGCCAGAATTATGTGTTGAGCGTCGGGTTGTTGTTAGACCACGCCGGCTGACTCTAGTGAAGAACGAGTTTTACCCTTAGGTGTGAGTAACATCGCTGGACTCTATTCGGGAACTTGTTTAAGGCTTTTCTGCATAGCAATCTGCAGTTTCTTTGGCTTTTCTTTTTTTCTTTTTGGGTCACACCCAGCAATGCTCAGGGGTTTCTCCTGGCTCTGCACTCAGGAATTACTCTGGACTGCCAGCACTGCTCGGGGACCATATGGGATGCCGGGATCGAACCCAGGCTGGCATGGGCCGGCTGTGTGCAAAGGCAAACGCCTACCCTCTGGGCTATCGCTCCGGCCCTTCTTTGGCTTTTATAGTAAAATAATCCTAGTCTCATAAAATAAACTTGGAAGTGTTTCTGTAACCTGGAATTTGCTGGGTAAAGACTAGTAGTATTTCTGGGGCCAGAGCGATAGCACAGCTGGGAGGGCACCTGCCTTGTACATACCTAGCCGGGTTCGATCCCCCGGCATCCCATTTGGTCCCCCTAGCACCTCCAGGAGTGATTCCTGAGTGCGGAGCTAGGAGTGAGCCCTGGACATGGCTGGGAATTAGCCAAAAAGCAAACACAAAGTCTGGTATTCCCTCACTACAGATGTAACATACGCACTGTGGCTCTCTGGCGCTAGGGGCGGGTGGGTGTGATGAGCGGCTGACTTCCCGTACCAGGCAGGGAACCAGGCAATTAGGCCTCTTTCCTGTTTGGTTTCAGGCCCACACCCAGCGGTGCTCAGGACTCACTCCTGGCGGCAGGACCATGTGCAGAGCTGGAGATGGAACTCGGGGTCAGCTGTGTGCAAGGTCTGAACCCCTGAACTCTCTCTCTCTGGCCCAGGTACTCCCCATTTCAAACAATACCGGCCACAATGGCCTCGCACCAAAACCACCAAACGTGCCCCAGGAACATGGTTGCCAAACCCTCCCCGGTCCTTCCTCACGCTGTTTGTGCCCCATGTTGCTTCACCAATCTGGCACCGGTCACACGTCTTACTGGTGTTTCCCAGGAACAAGCTCTTGGCTTCTCTCTCTCTGGCTTCCGCTCATGCGGTTCCAGTGCTGGCCATTCTCCTGTTCAAGCCCTTTTCCTTGTCCGTCTCTAAGATGGAGCCGCCGACCTCATTAATCCCGATCCTCTCGTCCCTCCCTGCCGTGCGCGTTCCCGCCGCTAATCTCCCTCCACGCACTGTTTTGCTGCGCCCAGAAATGATGACACGCTGTGTTTATTTTTACTCGATTCACAGTGTTTGCACGTGGCCCTTGCGGCCGGTACACCACAAGCTATTTAGAAACGCGTCAGCCTTATTCCCAAATATCTTATTATCGCTCTTTTCCGACCGGATCCCTGTGCAGCCCGAGCTCGATAGGTGTGGCTAGACCTGCCTCCCGGGGCCACGCTGATTGACAAGGAAATGGGGCCTCTGCCCCACGGCGCCCTTTCCATCCACACCCTCACTGCCTGCCCCCACTCTCTGGAAAGGAGGGAGGACACACTTGGGCACAGCACCCCAAAAGTGCTCCCCACCCCGTCACCACAAAACATGCTCTGGGGCCAGGAAGCCCTTAGGTGAACCACAAGATGTGACTCGTGCTCCCATGGGTGAGAGGAAGCAGACTGCCATTCCCAGATGCTTCCGGCCTCACCACCAAGGTGCCCGGGTCAAGATGCCATTTCAGGAACAGCAGAAAGAGGCCAACAGACCCCCATCCCACCGGCAAGTCACTGCAAGTGAGGCGGGGGCCGCGGGAGGCAGGAGGGGTCACGGGAAGTGCAGAGGGGCACGCGGGGGCAGGTCATTCCCACCTGTGATCCTCAGGGACCCTGCACGAGGCTACCGGCTCCCAGGATCCTCTTCCGTGAGGCTCGCCCCAGGTCCCCCTCTGCACCCCTCTTGGCTCAGGGCTCCATGTCCTGGGCCTCCCCAGGAGGACCCTGACTGCAGGGAGGAGGGGGCAGCCGAGGCTGTTTAAGGAGGATCTTGGGGCTCCTGCTGGTTCCCCCAGCTCCACCCTCCAAACGGGCTGTCCAAGGGGTGGGTTCAGTCCAGGGCTGTCCGAGAGGCAGGTCCAGCCCAAGAAAATTCTCTGCCAGTTCCCGAGGTTGGGCCTTTCACTGCTCAGACGGGGAAGGAGAGAGGCGTGTGGGTGCGCCTGGGCAGTGCCCCTGCAGTGCCCCTGGCAGCCCAACCCCTTCCCCACCATGAGGCAGGGGGGCCTCTTCCCCCTCCACATGGCACCCACAGGCACCGCAGCCTTGGGAGGCCCCGTCCCCCAAGGCCAAGTCAGCCGAGAGCGGAGAGCTGGGAGCCAGGGTGCCCGCCGACACCCTCTGTACCCTCAGGGCTACCCCCACTGGGCACATGTGCTGGGCGGGTCACTGGGTGACAGCGCCTGGGGCCAGGCTAGACGCCCACTGCTGCCCCAAGCACCTTCTCTGCTCCTCAAAGGGCCGCAGGCCCAGACTCCTCACGGCCAGCAGATGAAACCACTCCCCGGGGACCCCCAGCCCACCCCATCAGCAGGCAGACAGTGGCTCTGGCTGTCTGTTCTAGAAGCCAGCACGTAGCTGCCCCTGCTGGCCTCCAGGAGGAGCAGGATGGGGCAGGGACCCCTGCAGAAACCCTGGCCATGTGCCCACGGTGACCCCCTCCGGTCCCCAGAACTGACCTGCAGTGGCACACATGCCTGAGCTGAGAATCTCAGAGACGAGCCGGGGGCCCCACCTCAGGGACAGGGAGAGGAGGTCTGGTTTGTGGGTGCTCCAGAACCCACCTGAGTGGGGACCCCAACCCCAGGGCCGGCCCGCTTAGACCCATACACCTGCCACTGGGAAAGTGTGGGCTGGGCCCGGACAGGAAAACAATTCTTTGCCTTTTCTCTCCTTTTGTTGGTGGGTGGGTGGGGATGCCCTGGAGTGCTCAAAAGGCGACTCCTGGCTCTGTGCTCAGGGCTGACTCCTGGCTCTGTGCTCGGCGGGCTGACTCCTGGCTCTGTGCTCGGGGCTGACTCCTGGCTCTGTGCTCAGGGCATCTGTGCTCAGGCTCACTCCTGGCTCTGTGCTCGGGGGCTGACTCCTGACTCTGTGCTCGGGGCTGGCTCCCAGCTCTGTGCTCGGGGCTGGCTCCTGCTACTGGCTCCGTGCTCGGGGCTGACTCCTGGCTCTGTGCTCGGGCTGGCTTCCTGACTCTGTGCTCGGGACTGACTCCTGGCTCTGTGCTCAGGGCTGGCTCCCGGCTCTGTGCTCAGGGCTGGCTCCCCGGCTCCGTGCTCAGGGCTGACTCCTGGCTCTGTGCTCAGGGCTGGCTCCTGGCTACTGGCTCCGTGCTCGGGGCTGACTCCGGCTCTGTGTTCAGGGTTGACTCCCAGCTCTGTGCTCAGGGATCACTCCTGGGGGACTCAGGGAACCACGCAGGAATCAAATGTGGGTCAGCTTCATGCCAGGCGAGTGCCTTAACCCCTGCCCCATCCACAAAGCTCCGTGAGAACAGCTGGGGCCTCTGGGAAGGAGAGGCAGTATTTGGGGCCTGGGATTTGGGCCAGGCTGGGCAGAGCACAGGACAGCAGTGTCGCTGCCAGTGTCCGGGCAAGGGCTGCCCAGGGACCACCCACACACCTTGCTGTGGCGGCAAACACTGGCCCCTGGAAGCTGACAGAACCAGTGGGACATTCCAGAAAGGAACCTTGCTTACTGGGAGCTGCTCCTCCAGACGAGCCTGCAAAGGTCCCTCCACCCGGGTTGTGTGGGCACTCACTGGGCGGCTCCCACTGCCTGAACCTCTAGGGACCACCACTGGCACCCGAGCCCCTGCGCGCAGAGGGGAGTGTGGGCCCCCAGGGTGCGAAGATCAAATGCAGGGCTCAGCAGCGTGGCAGGGGAGCACGTGCTCGTCACCGAGTCCGCAGCCCGCCAGCAGGGACCAAGAGGACACACTCACGTCTGCTCTCGGTACCAGACACGGAGGCATCTGGATGCCTCTCAGGATCTGAGGGCACGTGGTCCCATGAGGCACAAAACAGGTGGCGGTGGCAGGAAATGTAGCAGGGGTAGTGGGGGCAGGCAGGCCAGCAGCAGGAAACACACCCTTCCGGGAGGTACCCGCAGAACGCTGCTCCCCCAAACCCACAGGGGCTGTGCCTGGGCTGCCCCCGACCCGCCTCCCACACACACACACATTTCCTTCACACTCACAGCATGGGTCCCCTAACAGTGTGCACTCAGAGATGGGCACGGGGGGCGGGGGGGGTCTGTCCAAAGGAGAGACCATGTGCTAGGGGACATGGGGCGGTGGACGAAGGGGCTGTGCATGGCCGCTACCCCCCACGAGCAGACGGCTGCCTCACTGGTGGGCAGGGACATGGGGGTGTGAGCAAACCTGGGCTACTCCAGGACGGGCCGGTCGCATAGGTGGTGGGGGGGCTGGGTGTGAGCTCAAGGCAAGGCCAGCATGGGGCGGGGACAATCTGGTTTCACATGAGGTACCACTGGCTTGGCACTGTCTAAGACAGTCCCAGGACCCCCAACTATGCCAGGTGAGGGGCAAAGGTCAAACCCACAGATGGTGTCTGTGATGCCCAGTGGATGGGGCTGTCCAATCTGCGGCTACACCTGGAGCCTTGTCTCTGGAGAACAACCCAGAAGCAGCCCAAACTGGGCTTCCAGGCTGGAGATACCCGCCACGCCCTGCACGGTCTAGGCCAAGGGCATCACCCCTTCCTTTTTGTAGTAGAAAAACATTCAAGAAGCCAAGAAGGGCACACCCACACTTGTCCCCAAGAAACACAAGGTCGTGAGAACAGAACAGACAAGGAGAGACAGGGAGGGATAGGGACAGGGACAGGGACAGGGAGAGTGACAGGGAGGGCCAGCACCCTCTGAGTGTGAGGGATGATGCCCAGCAGGAGCAGGCAGGACGCTGGCGCTGTCCATGGTGCTGACGGAAGGCCTGCAGCCAGCAGTCACTGCGTCCGGCTCCCAGCCAAGCACCAAGTCCCAGAGCAGCAGGGGGAGCCGCATCCCAGAGAATGCCCCGATTCCTGCGGGTGAGGCACTAGAGGAAAAAGTGTGTGTGTGTGTGCGTGCGTGCATACTGTGTACATGTGTCTATGTGTGCATGTGCCTGTGTGTGCGTATGTACATGTGTCTGTTTATGTGCATGTGTCTGTCTCTATGTGTGTGTCTGCATGTGTCTGTGTGCGTGTCTCTTGTGTGCATGTGTCTGTATATCTGTGTGTGCATGTATGTGTGCTGTGTCTGCCTGTTGCCTGTGTCTGTGTGTCTGTATCTGTGTGTGCGTGTCTGTGCTGTGTGTGTCTTGTGCATGTGTATCTGTGTGTGCATAGTGTGTCTATGTGTGTGTATGTGTGTCTGTGTGTGTTGGAGTGTGTGCTGCCTCCGGATGACTGAATAACCCACAGCTCAGAGATGTGTGCAATTTTCTGGGAGATGTGGGGATGTTGGGCTACAAAAGCCCTTTCTCTAATGCTCACAGCACTCCAGAATCAGGCCAGGGTCGCCCATTTTTCACAAGACATCAGAGGGTCATGGACCACACACCCCACACACACACACACACACACACATTGTCACACATACACATACACACACATACACAGTCACACATACATGCTCTCTCTCTCACACACACACACACACACACATGCTCACAGGTGCATGGAGCATGGGCCAGGCAGGACACAGGCACAGGTGGCAGGTCAGAGCTGGGCTCTCGGCCCCAGAACCTCCAGGACTGTCCTGGCCTCTGTCCCCAGGCAGGCCGAGAACCAGCCACACCCGCTGGGCCACGGCACTCCTGCTGCTCCCGACCAAGTCCTGAAAGCAGTGAGAGATTAAAGGATCCTTTGAAGCTTTTATGTCCAAACTTTGTAGAAAAAAAAAATCCCATCTCTGCTCCTATTACGGACAGCTCCGGAAGCCACCTGGGAGGGAAGTGGACGACATGGGAGGCGTCCCTCATCTGCTGGGAGGAGGCAGCACCCTAGACAGACGCGCGCCGGTGGTTCAGGGTAGTGCACACAGCTGCTGTCGGTAGGGCGCGTCCAGACGAGGGTCCGCATCCCATCGTGAGCTGGGAACGTGGAAACAGCAGCAGCACGAGTCAGGAAGCGAACGGCACAAGCTCTGGGCGCTGCACATCTGGGTCTGGGTTTTCAACTCCCTTAGCGACTGCTTGGACTCGAGGGGCTTATTTCTTAATCTTCCTAAGCTGCTGTGATTCACCCTGTGAGAGGAGCCACGGGGGCGTGGTCGCGGCAGCCCCCTGCAGGCAAACAGCCTCCCGAGACGTCGGCTCTTCCCCCGCCTCTTCCGAGCTGCACACGCCTGCCCGTGTCCCAGCAGCCTGCTACCTGTCAGTGCATGCAGAAGCACAGGGACAGACACGCAGCCACGAGACCGAGACCGTCCTGCTGGCCACACTGGACAAGCTGAGCGCTCACCCCGCAGGCTGGAGGAAGCTCCTCCACCTCAGCTCCGCACCACTGCCACGACCCCCGCCCCACCCACCGCTGGCCTGAACACAGACATAATTGGCCGCGTGAAATTCTGAAGCTGGCTAAGATCCAAGGACGCACATGCACGGGGCCACCATGGGTGGGCAGGGAGGACACTGGAGGGAAGGACAAGAGTTGGGCTGGTCTGGGCCAGGCAGGGCAGAGCTGCTTGTGGACTGGCCCGACAAGTCCCGTCCAGCGGGAGTGCCTATAATGGCTGTCTCAGCATCTAGTGCTCACCCCTGATAAGCTCAGCTCTCCCCAGGAGGGTCCCTCTGTCCCCTGCACAGACACACTCCGCTCTCCCCAGGAGGGTCCCTCTGTCCCCTGCACAGACACACTCAGCTCTCCCCAGGAGGGTCCCTCTGTCCCCTGCACAGACACACTCAGCTCTCCCCAGGAAGGTCCCTCTGTCCCCTGCACAGACACACTCAGCTCTCCCCAGGAGTGTCCCTCTGTCCCCTGCACAGACACACTCAGCTCTCCCCAGGAGGGTCCCTCTGTCCCCCTGCACAGACACTCAGCTCTCCCCAGGAGGGTCCCTCTGTCCCCTGCACAGACACTCAGCTCTCCCCAGGAGGGTCACTCCATGTCCCCCCTACACAGACACACTCAGACCCCAGGAACGGTCACTCCTGTGGGTGTCTGTCCAGAGTCTACCCTCACAGAGCCCCATTGCCCACATAGCCTGTGGCACTGCTTGGGCCTGGCTTGGCCTCCTGTGTCCACTGGGACATGTTTGCAGTGGTGCCAGTCACTGCTGATGACGGTCTGACCCCTGGCCCCAGTGCCTGGCAGCATTGACCTCACTGGACACATAAGAGCAGTTTCTGTTTCATGTTTCCTGACACAATATTTAATGGAATCCTCCCGGGCCAGACTCTCCCTGGTGAGTGTCAGCATGGATCCTGTCCCTCTGAAGGCACAGAGTCACAAGTAGAGACCACTTCCTGCTCTGAGTGGCCACTGGGCTCTGTTCCTCTGGGCAGGGCTGTGCACAGTAAGCTCTGCTGCCCTGGCGGTCTTGTAGCACCACCTGTGGCCCAAACAGGCTTAATCCAGTTCTCTTTGACCGTCCCACCTGGCAGAGGCCAGAGGTCGCCAGAGAAGGTGCTTCCGGTCTCCTCGCCTATCTGAACCCTCCCCCATCTGACTAGGGTCTGCTCTCAGCTTCCTTCTCTACTCGAGGTTTGATTTCCGGACTTTCACACCCATTATCGAAGTCAGGAATGAAGGCTGTCAATCAGAGATCCATCCGGGGCAGCAGAGCAGCAAGTGACCCTCCATCCAGGGCAGCGGGGGTTGAGTGACCCTCCGTCCAGGACAGTGGAGCAGTGAGTGACCTCCATCTGGTAGGTCAGCGGGATGGTGAGTGACCCTCCGTCCAGAGCAGCAGGGTGGTGAGTAACCTCCATCTAACAGGGCAGTGAGTGACCCTCCCAGAGCAGCAGGGTGGTGAGTAACCTCACCTAACAGGGCAGTGAGTGACCCTCCGTCCAGAGCAGCAGGGTGGTGAGTAACCCACCTAACAGGCAGTGAGTGACCCTCCGGCCAGAGCAGCAGGGTGGTGAGTAACCCCACCTAACAGGGCAGTGAGTGACCCTCCGCAGGCGCGGGTGGCCAAGGCCGAAGCAGGGTGGTGAGTACTCCACCTAACAGGCAGTGGGGACCCGCAGAGCAGCAGGGTGGTGAGTAACTCCATCTAACAGGGCCGTCGAGCCCCTCCTCACAAACAAAGACCATGTCTCCCAGGCTGTCACAAAGGCCCTTTCTGTTCCCTTTCTCCTCCAACACCTGCTTTCATTCTTGCTCCTTTTCTGTCTGCAAATACTTGCGGGCTGATCTGTCGAAGCTCTCTTGGGCCCTGGTTTTGGATCCAGCATTCTCTGGAGAGTGAGGAGCACAGCTGTAAGGGGAGGGGCGACCTCTGGTCTGGGGCGTGGCAGCGGGCGATCTCTGGTCTGGAGGCGTGGCGGGCGACCTCTGGTCTGGAGGCGTGAGCGGGCAACCTCTGGTCTGGAGGCGTGAGCGGGCAACCTCTGGTCTGGAGGCGTGAACGGGCAACCTCTGGTCGGGAGGCGTGGCGGGCAACCTCTATTCTGGAGATCTGAGTGGGTGACCTCTATTCTGGAGGTGTGCGGGCAACCTCTGGTCTGGAGCTATGCGCTGACCACACTCACAAAGTCAGCTTTCCAGCAACGCCCAGATTTGGGGCTGTTCCCATGAGTGGGGACACGGCCAGGGGGGGAGACATGAGGTAAGTGGCACATATCTACACAGTGACGGTGTGTCCCGGCCCACCCATCAGGCTGTGCTCACGTGCTCGGATCCCGGTCTCCTGACCTGCTGTGGGCCCCCCAGCTCTTCCCACCCATTCGCTCCACCATCCTGAAGCTCTGCCATGGGTTGGCACCAGGAGCCTGGCCTGGCTGTGGGATGGACCAGGAGCCCGGCCTGGCATAGGATGGACCCAGGAGCCTGGCACTCTCTTCAATAGCTGAGCCCTGGACCGACTGCTGTGGAAAGGCTTTTTCTCCATCTGCTTGGGAGTCTACCAGCTCTGGGATCAGCAATGCCACACCAGCCATGTCCATGGAGGGCCTGGCCACGCTCTGCCACCAGCTTCAATCCACCGCGTCTCTGTGCTTTGACTCCAAGACAGCTCATGACTCGGCTGCCGCTGGTCTCACCCCTCGGCCTCACGGAAGCGGCCTGCGAGGACATATTTCAATATTCGCACCTGGCGTGATTATTGATCGCCGATAATCCGCCTATCACGGAGCCATCAGTTTTCTGGCCCACCTTACTGAGTTCCCTTCTGCTCTGAGCACCAGAGGCGTTTATGTTTGTGCGTAACCAATTTTAATGCAGATAATCGACACAGCATTTTTCCCCACAGCTTCCAAAATTTCACCTCTCTTGGCAGCTGTAGACATACGTGGCTTCTCTGTGTTCTGTCTTCTTTGGGCCAAGATAGAAATCCAGAATTCCCGGCAGTGTTCATACTTGACGAGCGGTGGGGCTTCACAGTCACAGCTGTTGTCACGTGTGTGGTAGGAGTGCCAGATTCCGACCAGCATGGGCTTCACCGGCTCTCAGCTTCTGCACGGTCAGGGTGGCCCTGCGGTCTTCTTGCTGTGGGCTGAGTGGGGCCTTTGCATCACTGGGAGTGACCAAACACTCCAGCCGCTGCAGAGACTGACTGTTCCGTGACCGACTCTGGGACAACTGGTGCAGGGTGGGGAGTCATCAGGCGGGAGAAGAAGCTGAACTGTTTCACGCCTGGTCACCGAGCATCTCTCTGAAAATCCTTTACCCTCGACAGAAGCATCACTAGGGTCGGGCCATGAAACTGCAAGACCATGCGACAGGGCAGGCAAAGCCCCCTGCCACACCAATGCCATGGCAACAAGCCACCAGAATCTCACCCTGAAAATAGACGTGTTCAGAGGAGCATCGTGGACATGGCAGAATCCCCTATCCAAGGGGAGAATGAAGCTGCCGGAGAGCCAGATGTGCGCACGGGAAGTGGAAGACATGTGCACGGGCGCAATGTGCACACGGGAAGTGGAAGACATATGTGCACGGGGCGCAGTGCCAGACCCACGGGTCCTCACAGGCCATTCACCGCAGTGCATGCCAGGGCTGACATCAGGGTCCCACGCATGCAGACACGTGCCCTGCCACACTGCATCCTGTCCTGCCACACGTGCGACCAACATCCCAGCGGGAGTTTCAGAGATTGACCGTCTGTCCGCCTCCTGCCCACTGGTCAAGCTCCAGCCCATCTCCATGCACTTCGGCCCTGGCAGGCCCTCGCCACCATTCCAGGCGGCCAGTATCCATCTTCCCCACTGACCCTGTGCTCCACGGTGACTTGGGGTGATAGGGTCAGGGTCCCAGGTCGCAGCACACCCCCCAGTCGGGCTCAGGGTGAGCATCTGGGAGAGACATGTGGTCTGGGGGCTGCAGGGAGGCGGGCTCCCACTCCCGCCTCACCCCTGCTGTTGACACAGCATCGCTCCCCACAGTCCCCAAGCCACTTACGCCCTGCGCCTCTGGGGTCCCCTACCCACACTGACACAGGGGCCCAAGTCCCTACGGTGGAAGGTGCCCAGCACACACACCCTGAGACGGGTCTATCCAGGAACACTGTGCTCCAATGCCTAGACCCAACCCAGTGGTGACTCCGGGTCCTGCGGCCAGCCAGGCTCCTCGGAGCTGTCCAGGATGGCGCTCCTGTCCCCACAGCCCCCCAAACCCCACAGTGCTCACTCAGTCCATGCCTCGGGAAGCTCCGCCCCTGCCTAGGATGTTCTCTGCGTGGGCCCACAGTGACCCCAGCTCTCCTGCTGTCCCCAACTGCCCCCCCACCCCCCCCCGCCAACCACATCCAGGTGACGCCTGCAGTGAGAATATCCACAACAAACCCTCTTCCACACGGCCAGAGGATGCCTGAAATAGTCCACTCTGCTGGCTGCACCCTGGATTCGACCTACAGGGTCCTCACAGGAGACAGTCTGCACACCCGGGACACGATGCCCTCACGGTCCTCACGGGGACACGACACCCTCAGACCAGCTGCACAGACCCACATGACACAAGGCAGCCGCGACACCCACCAGCCCCCTCAAAGCTGCGCCCCAACACTCACCTTGCTGTGCCCGGGGTCCCCGGCCCTGCCGCCCTCAGGAGCTGCTGCCTTGCTGTCTGCTCGAGGCCGCACTGCCTGCCGCGACGGGCTGCCGGGGGAAGCCAGTGATGCTGGCGCCGTCTGCAAGGGGAGGGAGTGGGTGAGGGGCAGCAGCCAGGACACGTGGTCACTCGCTGCCCCTTCAGGCCCAGGTAGTGACGGGACACAAAGCTGCAACACGCACGCATGCCGACACAAAAGCAGGCTAGCACACACACAGGCTCACATGCACAGGCTCACACGCACACGCACAGGCTCACATGCACACGCACAGGCTCACATGCACATGCACAGGCACACACGCACAGGCTCACATGCACACGCACAGGCTCACATGCACATGCACAGGCGCACACGCACAGGCTCACATGCACAGGCGCACACGCACAGGCTCACATGCACACGCACAGGCTCACATGCACATGCACAGGCTCACATGCACATGCACAGGCACACACGCACATGCACAGGCTCACATGCACATGCACAGGCACACACGCACAGGCTCACATGCACACGCACAGGCTCACATGCACACACAGGCTCACATGCACACGCACAGGCTCACATGCACACGCACAGGCTCACATGCACACACACAGGCTCACATGCACACACACAGGCTCACATGCACACACAGGCTGCACACGCACAGGCTCACATGCACACGCACAGGCTCACATGCACACACGCACAGACTCACACACAGGCTCACATGCACAGGCACAGGCTCACATGCACACGCACAGGCTCACATGCACACACACACGCACAGGCGCACACGCACAGGCTCACATGCACACACACAGGCTCACATGCACACGCACAGGCTCACATGCACACGCAGAGGCTCACATGCACACACACACAGGCTCACACGCACACGCACAGGCTCACACGCACAGGCTCACATACACACGCACAGGCTCACACGCACATGCACAGGCTCACATCACACACACGCACAGGCTCACATGCACAGGCTCACATGCACACACGCACACAGGCTCACATGCACACGCACAGACTCACATGCACACGCACAGGCTCACATGCACACGCACAGGCTCACATGCACACGCATAGGCTCACATGCACACACACGCACAGGCGCACATGCACACGCACAGGCTCACACGCACACGCACAGGCTCACATGCACACACACACAGGCATCACACATTTGCTCCTTCATCGCTAACTCGCGCATTATCTGATGATGTGGGCCTGCGGGACAGTACATGGGGGTTATGTGACTCGTTCATTCCCTCAGACAGGCACAGTCTGTCCTGTGCCTCGGCCCATGGCGCCAATGGCCCTGCACCTATCACTCACCCCCGCCTAGGGAGGCAGCGCCTGGGCGAGCACTGGCAGCAGAGTCTGGGAAGGAGCGGTCAGGCACACGGGCTCCCTCCTGGGTGCCACTCACTGCCCAGGGCCCTGTACTCTGTCCACTCAGGGCACAGACGTCCTGGCTGCTCTCCCATGCCACACCTCACCCTCTGTCACCACTGCTCGTGCCCATAGCAGCCAGCCATCTGGTGGACAGGACATGCAGCCCAGTCCACAAAGCGTCACCCAGCCCGCCCCATAGGACGGGGAGGGGTTGGTCCTCGAGTCTCAGGGCTCCATGGACGAACCCCTCCCCACCTGCCCCTGAGCTCAGGAAGTGAACCCCACTTTCTCTTAGGCACCCCATGGATGTGCCTAAAAGTTCCTGAAGGAGGCTCCCTGGGCCGGCCCTCACACAGGCCCTATACTGCTCTTCCCTATCTCGAGGGTCCCCATGCTCCAAGGCACCCCCTGACAAGGCAGCCACCTGCCTGCGCTGTGGAATGTGGCGGGTTAGTAGTGACTCCCCAAGCAGCAGTGAGCAGCGGAGACGCCCCCAGTGCAGGAGGCCTGACTCACGACGCCATGCAGCCCCCACCCAGCAGCAGCACCCAGAGAGCCTAGGCTCCCACATGGGCCCTCGCATCCTGGGTAGGGGAAGGGGACTGTGCACTTCCTCCCTGCCGAAATCCAGTCGGGCCAGATCTCCCCTCTGGGCCCAGGGTGCACACAGGGTCAACAAGCTCCAAGGATTTGTGTCCAGGAGAGCCGGAGCTGGCAGGCGAGCGCCGGTTCCTGTCCCAGAGACACTGGCCTCACTCTACAGCCCTTTGGGTAGGAGGCGGTGGGGCGTGGCCACTAGTTTCAAATGACCAACTAAGCAGAAAAAGAACAAAAGGACATGACCCCAAGCAGGGACTCTGCGCCCAGTCTGAGGCTCCAGGAATGGAGAGAGGAGGACAGGGGACCCCCAGTCAGCTACACCCCCAAAGCACACTCCGTCCCAGCAGGGGGCACCCCTCAGCCCCACGGCCTCCTGGATATCGGGCTTCGGGCCTCGTGCAAAGGGGACAGCAGTGAGCATCCGGGAAAGGACAGCAGAGACCCGGAAACAGGGCGAGTCTGGGGGGCTCTGGCGCTTCACAGGGCGTCCATCTGCTCCCGTGCAGAGAGCAAGGGGGTGGGAGGCACACACGTGCACCTGTGCACACACACACGAATGCACTCATGCACACACAATTGCACACTCCCACACATACTTGTCCACACACACTTGTACACTCCACATGTCCAGTCACCCCCTACACACACTTGTACACTCCACACACACACACACACATTCATGCACATGTTCACACTCCCATGCACACTTGTGCATATACACATGCATACACTCATGGACACACTCACATACATGCACACTCAGGCACACTCCCACACACGCACATGCTCATGCACACACATGCATATACAACTTCACATACACTTGGACACACAAACACACATTCTCAGGCACACACCCCACACATGTACACCCAATGTACCCAATGTACACATACAGAGCCAAGCACACACACACACACCCATCCACACTCCCTCAGACACGCTCATATACACTGAGGCACACATACAGACACACTGCCATGCTCACACAGGCAGACACAGGCCATCCCCAGGACAGAGGCACACGTCTCCCGCAGAGAAACGGTGTGTCAGAACATCGCGGCCATCTCCAGGAGGCACGATCCTGCAAGTGGTGGGCAGCAGAGCACATCTCTGGCCTCTCCCTGCTCCAGCTGGGACCAGAAAACTGCCTCAGGCTGAGCACACCGCCCCAGGCCACAGGCACTGCCATCAAGGCCATTGGCATAAACAGGGGACAAGGGCAGTGTTGAACTGGCCCGAGCTTCTGGGCCAGCTGCAACTTCCAGGAAAAGCAGCAGAGGATGGACCGGGCACACGTGGGTCCCAGTGTGGCAAGTTGGACGCAGAGATAGAGATAGCCCAGTGCAGGGGCAGCGGGCAAGGCTGCCCCCTGGCACACCAGGTGGGCACGAACCTCAGCAGGACGGCAGCTGACAGGCTCAGGCCTCACCCGGCAGCCTGAGGAGGACGCTCCCTACTCCCAGACTCCCTCTCCCCTCTCTCTCTCTCTCTCTCTCTCTCTCTCTCTCTCTCTCTCTCCTCTCGCTCTCCTCTCACTCCCAGACACACCTCTCTCTCTCTCTCTCTCTCTCTCTCTCTCTCTCTCTCTCTCTCTCTCTCTCCCTCTCTCCTCAGCCTGAGGAGAGACACACGTCTCTAACTCCCAGCACACCCCTCCGCTCTCTCTCTCTCTCTCTCTCTCTCTCTCTCTCTCTCTCTCTCTCTCTCTCTCTCTCTCTCTCAGCCTGGCGCCCTCTCAGCTCCCTCACCCTGCTCCTCTCTCTCTCTCTCTCTCTCTCTCTCTCTCTCCTCTCTCTCTCTCTCAGCCTGCGCACGTCTCTGCTCCCAGGCACACCCTCTCCCTCTCCCTCTCCCTCTCCTCTCCTCTCTCTCTCTCCCTCCCTCTCCTCCCTCCTCCCTCCTCCCTCCCCTCCTCCCTCTCCCTCCCCTCCCTCCTCCCTCTCTCCTCCCTCCTCTCCCTCCCTCCCTCCCCTCCTCCTCCCCCCCTCCCTCTCCCTCCTCCTCCCTCCTCTCTCTCTCTCTCTCTCTCTCTCTCTCTCTCTCTCTCTCTCTCTCTCTCTCCTCCTCACAGCATGGGTCTGCCAACCACGTTCCCAGAAATCCGGCTCCTCTCTCAACTGTGGGACAGAGCTCAGATTCAGCTGCAGGCCACAGGCCTCACAAATCACAGCCCAGAGGAGGCGCCCTGCAGGCGTCTGCCGCCAGGGATGATTCCCAGCTAACTCGAGGTGCTTAACTGGCCTTTAATTACGTTCAAGAGCATGAGAACAGAAGCTAATTCAAGAGGCTGGAACATGCTCACAGACCAGCTGACATCAGCACGGACCTCCAAGGGAGTCACGTACGACGGGCTGGAGTGTGAGCAGGGTCAGGAGAACGAGTCACAGGGGCATGTGCGCCAGGGCTGAGTCAGTCCTCGTGAGCCCTATGCTCGGAAGCAGGCAGAAAATTTTTTTTTCTAGGAAAATAAAAAATGAGAGGCCGGAGCAATAGCACAGTGGGGGGGGAGTCTGCCTTGCACGCGGCCAATCTGGGCTTAATCCCGGCATCCCATAGGGTCCCCAAGCACCACCAGGAGTAATTCCTGAGTGCAGAGCCAGGAGTAACCCCTGAGTATTGCCAGTGTGGCCAAATAACAGAGAGAGAGAGAGAGAGAGAGAGAGAGAGAGAGAGAGAGAGAGAGGTGGGGGGCTCATTCCTCTGCCCAGGGTGGCCAGAGGTGCCCACATTCTCAGACCAGGGACGGGAGCCCTCTGAACCCACACGAGCCCCAGCACAGCAGCACCTGTAACGGTGGCTCCAATCTGCTCATGCCATGAGCAGGGACAGCGCAGACAGACGGGATGGGGGGGCCACTGCTCCTCCCAGCCAGCATGCGGGAAAAACAGGAGTGCCAGCTACTGCAGGTGTCCAGCTAAGGCCATGACCCCGAGTCATCCCAACAACAAAGAAGAGAGAAGGCAGGGCTGGAGAGAAGATGCAAAGGGTAACACACTCGCCTTGCACACGGCCAACCCTGGACCCTCCAATGGGCAGCACATTTGCCTTGCACACGGCCAACCCTGGACCCTCTCGCTAGCTGGGTCAAGCCAAGTCCAGCCAGCAGCTGTGAACACTACAGCCAATGTGACTGAGGAGCAGGAACAAGGACACAGGTCCTGGGTCATGGCGAGCCAGCGGACAGGCCCTGCCCAGCATCCCCTAACCAGTCTGGATGGACACCTGCTCCCTCGTAGCCACTCATCGCTGCTTGGGAGAGCAGGGACGAGGCTATGGGGCCCTGTGATGAGAAGGGGCTACAGGCCGGTGAGCGGAGGGTGAGCTGGGCTGCTGGGGAGTGGGGGAGAGTCAGGAGTGGCCCAGCCCATGCAGTTCCCGTCAGCCCGGCTGGGCGCAGCAGAACAAAAGGCAGAGCACAGGCTCTGGCAGGGCATGGGCGGCCATCTGGGCTCACTGGCCCCATCGCTCCTGATCAGCTGAGGACATGGCACAGGTCACGGGGCCCGCAGGTGGGGGAGGGGAAGGCCGCAGCGGCACTCACCATCGCTCAGGTCCTGGAGCACACTCTCCTGGCAGGAGAAGTCCAGCTTGGCGCGGATGCTGACCGTCAGCGTGGCCACCGCGCCCGGCTGCAGCGGGAACTGAGCCAGCGTCTCCTCCAGCCTCCAGCTCAGGAAGTCCCCAGAGACCTTCTCTGCAATGACACAGAGGGGTGTCAGTGCGGCGACCAAAGGCCACAGGACCTGGGCAAGTGTCCGCAGTGCCACACCCCTCGGGCGCACAGGAGGAAGAGGTCCCCCGTGCACCCCTGAAGATGAAGGGCCTGGGGCAGGCTGGGCTCAGACACCAGCACATGGGTGGGCCCTTGGGGGTGCCCTCCCTACCTTTCTGGGCCCCAGGTCCCAGCCAGGCTGGGTTAGAGGTGGCCCCTGCTAGCCACAGTCATGGGAAGGGGGCAGAGCACTGGCCCTCTGCTGTCTCTCTGGGGACGCTCAGCTCTGCCTTCCCAGGCCCAGCAGGGCCAATGGGGAAAAGGGAGGCAAGGCCAGAGCTCCCCTTACCCCTCCTCCACTCAAGTCAGTAGGAGAAGTGACTGTCCCCTGAGCTGTCAGCACAGCTCGGGGTACAGGTTAGGGGTCAGGTTAGGGTTTGGGTTAGGGCCTCAGGTTTAGGGCTAGGGTTAGGACTAGGGCGTTAGGGTTTGGGTTGGGTTAGGGGTTAGGTTTTAAGGGTCAGGGTTTGGGGTTAAGATTAGGTTAGGGTTAGGGGTGGGGTTTAGGGTTCAGGAGAGAGGTTAGGGTTGGAGGGCAGGGTTCAATTTATGGCTGGGAATTTAGGTTTTGAGGCTTAGTGTGTGGGTTAGTGCTAGGATTTTGGTTAGGGCTGGGATTTAGGTGTTGGGTTCAGGTTTGGTTTCAGATGAGGGTTAGGGTTAGGGTTTGTGTGTCAGTGCAGTTTGGTCAGAGCTCGCGATTAGGTTTGTATTAGGGTTTGGTTCAGTGTTACGGTTCTGGTAGTGTCAAGTTGGGTTATCTTGGGTTAGGGAATGGGTTTGGTTAGGTTTAAGTTTGATTTAGGAAATGGTTTGAGTTTATGTAGTATTAGGATTATTTTTAGGGTTAGGATAGTAGGCGCTTAGCTCCGTCTTTGGCTTAGTTTAAAGTTTGGGTTTACTTAGGGTTAGGTTAGTGTTACATTAGATTAGATTAGAGTTAGGGTTACGGTTAGGTTAGGGTTAGGGTTAGGGTTAGGTTAGGGTTAGGGTTAGGGTTAGGGTTATTAGGTTAGGGTTAGGTTAGGGTTAGAGTTAGGTTAGGGTTAGGGTTAGGTTAGGCTTAAGGTTAGGTTTGGGTTAGTCTTGTGTAGGTGAGAGGGTTCTGGGGCTCCGGTGCCTGTTTTCTCATGTTTATGACACATCACTTCCTCCACCTCCAGCCTGCATCCCTGTCTCCAAACCTACAGCGTCACCAATTAGGGCAACCATACCTAGATCAGGCCTTGAGACACACAGAAGGGATACAGGTACAGAATGACCACTAAGACCCAGAATAATAGTTGGTTTAGAGACTTTTCACACAATTTTTGGGCCTTATCTCCAGTACCCCACACGGTCCTCCAAGTCTCAGCTGATCTTAATCTTGAGCACATAGCAAGGAATGCTCCCTGAGCACTGTTACATGTGGTCCCAAAACTCACAAGCACTCACCAAATAAAACCCAATTCAAGGACAGACAGAGGTTTGGGCATTTCAGGACATCTCACCCTTCCTGAGCACTGTCCACTGCAATCTAACGACCTTGAAGACTTTCTCGTGGGTCAGAGGAAAGTGGTCACCCCGACATGGATCTGAGTCTGCGGGGCTCGGAGCAGCATTAGTGGGGCCCTGCCAGCACCAGGCCCATGCAGGTCCCCAGAGTTCCCTCAAGCACCGCTGATGCCCCCAGCTCATCCGGTCAGTCACCTGGATCCCAAGGACCTGACCAACCTTGCTATGATCAAGTCCACACCTGTGCACTTCTAGGACTGGACTCTGGGCCCAGCCTTCCCGGGCACCCACTCTACAAAGGAAGCAGGTCTGAGCCTTGCTGGACCCAGGTCTCTCCACGGGCCACGGAGCTGCCTCAGGGCTGCAGTGTGCAGAGTCCAAGCCCCACACCACACATGCTCCGAGCCCCACCAGGCAGAGCACCGCTCAGCCCCCAGTACCTCTGGGCTCAAGAGCACCACAAAACCAGGACCAGGACTGAGCCATCCAGCTCAGTCACAGGCTATGATGAGGAATGGCACCTCCCAGAGCTGTCTGGGAGATAAATTCCAGAGAAACAAAGTATTTCTCCTGCAAATGAAGGAGGTGACTGAGGTGAGCCCTGAGCGCGCACCCACCTTTGGTGCCTACGAGTTTGGAGCTGACTTCCAGTGTCTCCAGAGGCTCAGCGCCAATGTTTTCCAGCTTGATGACTAATTCTTGCATTTCCCGTTGAACAGTTGCACAGACACGTTCGCAGACACTTCGTCCCCGAGGACGGCTGCAGAGCATGTGCAGACCTAAAGGGCGGCGACACTCAGTGGCCTGGGGTAGAGGGCGGCGGGTTCCAGACCCCTTACCCAGACACGGGGTTGCTGGCCTGCACGTGTCCAATGCATTTCAGTTCCCCACACCCCAGATGATCCCGAACCCCACCAGGCGTAGGCCCTGAGTGCAGAGCCAGGAGTAAGCTGAGCTCTGCTGGGCGGCCCCAACAAAAACGACACCAGGCTCTGTGCGCATGGTCAGCCCACCTGGCCCTGCTCACCTGGGCAGGGATGTGCTGATCTGCAGCCTGGGCAGGGCGGGGATGACCTCCACGGAGGAACCGCTGCTCTTCAGCCCCGGGAGGTTCTCCAGCAGGCAGTCACTGAACACGCCAAACACCGTGGTGTGGTAGCCTACGAGGTATGGCGAGGGTCCGGATGCCTGCAGGCCTGGCCGCCCCCAGCCTCAGGGAAGGCAGCAGGTGCCCCTCTAGGACCTGGTGTCCCGACTCCCACCACCCCCCCGCTCCGCACCCACCCCAAATAAGAGATGAGGCCACTGGGGGCCCAAAGACCAGCGGAAGGCATGGGAGATGCCCCAACGGGCTGAGAACAGGGTGGGAGCAGCAGCCAGGGTCCCTGACACTGCACGGCCCCCGAGCACTGAGCCAGGGGTCAGCCCTGAGCACAGAGCCGGAAGTCTGCCCTGTGACCAAATACGAGACCAAAAATGAAAGAGACAGAGAGACAGAAAGAAGAGACAGAAAGACAGACAGACAGACAGACAGACAGAAAGACAGACAGACAGGACAAACACGGCAGGAAACACGCAGTGTGGAAGGAGGGTGTCCCTGTGCTTGCAACCAGCCTGCCAGTCCATTCCAGAAGGTTCCAGAAAGTTCCATGCAGAGCCCCCTGCCTACCCTGGGATGGGAGAGAAGCTGGGGGAGCCAGGGTTGGGGAGCTGGGGGCTCACCGTTCACAGTGATGGTCCCAGTGGTCTGGGGTACTCCAACAAGCGTCACCGGGTAGAGGCCGGACTCGGCAGGCAGCGACAGGGCGCGGGCAGCGACTCAAACTCTACCCCGCTCGTGAGCAGGCCCTGGGCACAGAGCAGCCGGGCGTGAGCCCCAGCGCAGCCGCTTGGGGACACGACAGGGCTCCAAGCCTGGGCCAGCCTGCCAGGGAGTCAAAGGCAGAGACGCCCAGCACGGAGAGCCTGTGTGGAGCCCCCACACTGCAGGGTGAGCCCCCCAAGATCAAACAGACACAAAGCTCCCAGGTTGGAACCCCAGAGTGGCGTGCACGGTGCATGGAGCATGGGTACCCGGATTCGGAAACCTCCACAGCTCGGTGCGGGCCAGCTCAGTCTCAGCCATCCCGATGCCAACCAGGAAGGGGGTGCAGGGCATCCCAGCAGGGGCGGGCAGCGGGTGTCTGGCCCTGGCACGCACCATGTTCTCCACGCTGAGCTCGAAAGGCATCGGATTATGGACCATCAGCTGCCCTCACACACGTCGCCTTGAACCCACTGGAAATCTGTGAAAGCAGAGCCCAGGGCTGGGTGGTGCCAGGAACCCCACTGCCCCACTGACCACAAACACATGCCCTGAGGGACAGGTCCTCAAAGGGCACAGTGGTCATGCAGCGAGCAGGTCTGCGGGGCCCCATGGGCTGGGGCTGAATCACATCAGCAGGTCTGCTCAGGGCTGGGGGACACAGGGCTGGGCAGGGCCCGGCCTCCTAGGCAGCGGGTGTACACGTTGAGGTGCAGGGTTGGCTGGTGGGGTGGGGTGGGCTTCCCACAGAGGGGGCCGGCGAGCAGAGACGGCAGCGCAGACCCCGGAGTGGATGGAGTCTTGGGGGTTCCCGCCAGCTCCCGGCCCTATAGACCTCTCCCCACTGGCCCCTCCACCCTGACCACCAGCCCCCGCCCCTGTATCTGCGGATGTCTGTGGGCCCCACTGTGCCAGGTTCTCTGGGCTTCCAGAACTACCCCCAACTCCCTTTTGGGGACCACATTGAGAGACTCAGCCCCAAGGGCAGCCGGGTCACACCGGGGAAGCTGCAGGCTGGAGAGAGCCAGGACCCAGGGCGCAGGGGCGCAGTGGGGCGGGGGCCCTACCGATCTTCTTGCGCGCGCCTCGCTGCGGCTGTGGGCTGTGATGGGCGAGTAGATGAAGGGGCTCTTGCTGGATGCGCCGGCCCAGCAGGGTCTTTACCTTCTGGGGCCGCAGGCTGGCAGGGAGGCTCAGCAGCTTCACGCACCTGCGGCGGCGGAGGGGCAGAGGGCACGGGGTGACACGGGTGGGGAGGTGGAGGGGCAGAGGGAGGGGGTTACGGAAGGGGCACCCACACGCCCGCACTGCACCCTGCTTGCCTGGCACCCACACACCCACACACCCCACGCTCGCGGAAGGGCGGTTTTCCTCCAACTGGAGACTCTGGCGGGCAGCAAACTTTGAGGACCCTCCAGAGACGAAGTTCCCCTTATAAGCACCTGCCCCGACGTGCTGCGAGTGCCAAAGGGGCCCCCAGGAGGCAGCTACACACACCAGGACAGCCTGAGTGACACATGCAGCAGGCCAGCACCACGGCTGTCAGCCACGCAGCACCAGGGGCAGCCGTGAAGGGGGACTCGGGTCACTGGCTTGGGCTTGTGTGACCCTCCCAGCCTGTGCCTCTCTGGTGCCCTAAGCTGCAGCCCAGGAGGGGGCAGGGGCAGGGCTGGGACCCACAGGCCACGGGGACTGCCTCAGCGCCTGCAGGGGCTACCCGCTGCCTGGACCCTCCCTCCAACACCCGGCTGGCACAGGGCAGGCGCCCAGGGCTGCAGAGAGACAGCGGGAGGAGATTCCAGAGAAGGTCTCCCCCACCTGGAGAGACAGGAGGGAGAAGGTTCCGAGAGCCCATGCTGGGCGGGCAGCTCACCTGACGATGGGCAGCTTGGTGAAGGGCACGGGGGCAGGGTGAGGCCGTCCGGGAGCGTGATGGGCTCCATGGTGCCCGGACACTTGGACGTGTAGGTCTCCAAGCTCTGGGTCACATCCTTCTTCTCTGGAGCGGGAAGGAAACGAACGTGGGGGGCCAGGCCGGGGGTGTTGGGGGCGGCAGGGCCACAGTTCTGCCGGGTCTACTCTGGGCTTGGCACAAACCGTCCCATCCTTGCCCTGCCAGGGTGCGGCCACTCGTGACTAGTGGACAGGTAGGATAGTGCCCCAAGCTCGGGGAGGGCAGTGGTGGGGGGAGGGGCAGGGCCAGGACTGCAGCAGGGAAGACAAGATGGACATCAGAAGGAGAGGGGACAGCCATGGGGGACATGGGACAGTGAGGGAGAGCAGGAGAGGGGACACGACCATGAAGGACACGGGACAGTCAGGAGAGGGGACACGCCCTCCTCCCCATCGTCCCCATCGGCTGAACCCCCTGACCCCCCACATGACACTCGCCCACCAGGTGGACACCCGCTGCCTCTGCCCAAGTCAGACTCTGGTGCCGGGAGCTGCTGCGGAGGCAGCAGGAGAGGAGCCCCGGCTGGATCCCGACCTTCACCCTCTCTCTGGGGAGGCCATAAGGGAGTGGGGGGGTCAGCCCTGGTCACGGAGTAGCCACTCACCCTGGTCGGACAGGAAGTCCAGCATGGTCTGCAGCAGGAAGGACAGGTGGCGCACGGCCAGCGCAGGGTCCCCATGCGCCGAGACGCGTATACCAGCTCGTGCAGGAGCCGCATCTGGACGGCTGCCCAGCCCGATGGGCCCCTGCAGAGACACCTGTCAGCTGGCCACAGCCAGCCTGGGAGCACAGGGGCAGGAGGCGGACAGGGGGTGGGCAGGGGGTGGGCAGGGGAAGGGCAGCGGCGGGGTGGGCAGCGGGCAGGCAGGGGTGGGAAGTGCTCAGGCCGGGCCAGTCCTGGAGACCACTCAGGGCATGTGCCCAGAGCACGGCCCCCTTTCAGCGGGAGGGGGCTGGGTCAGCTATGAGCCCCCCACTCACACAGAGCCGTCCCCCACAGTGCCCACCCTCCTCCGCAGCAGCCACGGCTGGGCATGGCCCACACCTTTACTGAAGTCCTTGGGGTCCAGGGACAGGCTGTACCCGGCAGCGTCTCCAGCAGCAGCTTGTAGCAGACACGCCAGCCGGGCTCGGAGATGCTGGGGGCCACACACTGCATGGCGGCCACACGCTTGAAGAAGGCGGACTTGCGGCGGGAAGCCGATGAGCTCGTACAGCTCCGCCAGGATGCCGTAGCGCTGGATCTTTTCCTCTTCCGACAGCTGCGGGATGGGGGGACAGCAGGGACAGCGGGAACAGTGGGGACAGTTGATAGTGGGGGAACGGGACGGGAAAGGGTGTCAGGACTCTCAGTGACATGCGGGGACAGAGTCCAATCAGCGTCCTCAGCGCACAGGAACACAGGGGCTCAGCAAACATGGGGAGTGCAGGCCCCCACAGCCCCTCATGAACAGTCCCTGAGCCGGGCTGACCGCATCAATGGAAGCATTTGGTCACGCAGACAGACAGCCAGGTCTCACGAGGTGGAGGAGGCGACCCGGGCCATCCCAGCATTTCACCTCATACACCCCATACACCAGGAGTGATCACTGAGTGCAGAGCCGGGAGTGACCCCTGGGCCTCACCTGATGTGGCCCAAGAACAAATAATCCCGAACGACAGACAGACAGACAGAAGAAACCCAGGGCACAAAGCTACTGCACCCAGGTACCCAGGACACGTGACAAACTCGGTCATAGTCACAAAAGAAAAAAGCCAAATTCAAGGATTTCTACAGAGGCCACTAGACCACAGGCCCGTGAACATGGACATGAGGCCACGAGGCCCCGGGAGCCAGACACTCAGTTGGGGGCAGGAGGGCCTTCATGACGTATGAATGGACCTGCCGAAACCACCACGAAGGCCGCCTGCAGAACACGGGCTCAGAGAAAGGGGCAGGCCGGGCCAGGACAGGCTGAGGCAGGCCGGGACGTTCCTGTGGGTGTGAACGCTGGTGCTCAGAGCTCCCCGATTGTTGGGGACGGTCAGCACGGGTCACCACAGGGACCAGCTGCTCTCAGAGCTGTGCCCACAGCCCTGCACAAGCCTCACCCCTGAGGGGCCCCGTGCCCAGCTCAGGAGGGACACAAGTGGAGTCAGTTAAGTCCCACAGGCCCGTGGGGATGCAGGCGTGGGCCCCGAGCTGAAGCAACAGCCCCAGTTCACGGCTCCTGCCACGGTCACCCCACTGGCTCCACACGCTCCTCATGGTGTCTCACACAGCCCACACCTCCTCTTGCGCATGAGGAAATGCACTCAGGGACAGGCCCAGAAACAGAGACCCCGGCACCACGCACACACAGACATCGGCTGAGGACGGGCCTGAGATGGGGCGTCTCCGTGATCGGTGACTGCCCGACTGGAGCTGGCCCTGACCAGACGGGCAACGGTTCCAGGCTGCGGTGTGTGCCACCTGCATGTGGTGGTTGACGTGACACCTGGCAGGCCGTGAAGGCCAGTGGATGCAGCAGTGAAGGAGACGCACCGGGCTGCTGGGGACCACCAAGCAGGAGGAGATGGGATTTCCTCTCGACCAGAAGCACGTGAGGCCTCGGAACTCAGAGCCTCGGCACAAAACTCCAGCCACCAGACCCAGCCTGGACACGAACCTCCACAACAGGAGACGGCAGAGTCCTGGTGTGGACAGCAGGGCCTCTCCTCACACAAACAGGGCAGGACTGAGGGGACAGGGCACACACCTGCCGGCAACATACACAGCAGGGCTGGGGCACACACTTGCCGCAGGTTGATGTACACGGCGGGGGCTCGGGGGCACACACCTGCCGCAGGGCGGCGTACACAGCGGGGGCTTGGGCACACACCTGCCGCAGGGGGCGTACCATACGGCAGGGGCTCGGGGCACACACCTGCCGCAGGGGTGATGTACACGGCACGGGCTGGGGCACACACCGCGGGGCGACGCACAGCGGGGGCTTGGGCACACACCTGCCGCAGGGTGATGTACACAGCAGGGGCTCGGGGCACACACCTGCCGCAGGGCGACGCACACAGTGGGGGCTCAGGGCACACACCTGCCGCAGGGTGATGTACACAGCAGGGGCTCGGGGCACACACCTGCTGCAGGGTGATATACACAGCAGGGGCTCGGGGCACACACCTGCCGCAGGGTGATATACACAGCAGGGGCTCGGGGCACACACCTGCCGCAGGGCAACGCACACAGCGGGGGCTCGGGGCACACACCTGCCACAGGGTGATATACACAGCAGGGGCTCGGGGCACACACCTGCCGCAGGGTGACGCGTACACGCGGGGGCTCAGGGCACACACCTGCCGCAGGGTGACGTGCATGGCGGTGGCTCGGGGGCCACACACCTGCCGCAGGGCGATATACACAGCAGGGGCTCGGGGCACACACCTGCCGCAGGGTGACGCATACCGCGGCGGGGGCTCAGGGCACACACCTGCCGCAGGGTGAGCGTACACGGCAGGGGCTGGGGCACACACCTGCCACAGGGCGGCGTACACAGCAGGGGCTCGGGGCACACACCTGCCGCAGGGTGACGGCATGGCGGGGGCTCAGGGCACACACCTGCCGCAGGGTGGCGTACACAGCGGGGGCTCGGGGCACACACCTGCCGCAGGGTGACGTGCACGGCGGGGGCCACGCCCGGTGATGACACAGCAGGGCTAGGGCACACACCGCCGCAGGGCAACGCACAGCGGGGGCTCGGGGCACACACCCGCAGGGTGACGCGCCACGGCGGGGGCTCGGGGCACACACCTGCCGGCAGGGTGACGTGCACGGCGGGGGCTCGGGCACACACCTGCCGCAGGGGTGACGCGGCCCGGCGGGGCTCGGGGCACACACCTGCCGCAGGGTGACGTACACGGCGGGGGCTCAGGGGCACACCTGCCGCAGGGTGGCGTACACAGCGGGGGCTCAGGGCACACACCTGCCGCAGGGGTGACGTACACGGCAGGGGCTGGGCACCGCCGCGGTGACGGCATGGCGGGGGCTCGGGCACACACCTGCTGCAGGTTGATGTACACGGCAGGGGCTCAGGGCACACACCTGCCGCAGGGTGGCGTGCACGGCGGGGGCTCGGGGCACACCTGCCGCAGGTTGATGTACACGGCGTTCTGCAGGAACTCAGATGCCTCCATGCTGCGCTTCTGAACCGCCAGGACACGCACCGCCTTCACACAGGCCTCCAGCTCGATGACACCCGCGTTCTTGTACTGCAAGTTCAGGGGTGTGTCAGAGCTCCCAGCGCCACACCACCCTCGCTGTCCCAGAACAGGCGGCACTGGGGAGTCAGCCCATGTGGGGCACTGCGGCAGGCGACGGGGTGAGGGCATCCAACACCCTGCCCAGCACACGAGCAGCAGGATGGCACCTCTCAGCCGCTGCCCCTTGCCCGTGACCGCCTGGCCCCTGCTTCCAGGCTCAGGTGTGAGCACTCAGACGTACTGCAGTTGCTCAGGCCTCACTTCCGCTGACGTGCTGGCTGGTCTGGAAAACAGCTCAGAGAGCAACATGGACGGCCATCGGCAGTGCCTGCTGCAGTTCTGCCCGAGAGAGCCCAGGCAGGGAGCTGTCCACACACGCAAGCTCACCCTGGAGCCCTGGGCCCGTTTCCTGCTCCTCTGAACGTTTCCCTCTCTCCACGCCCTTCGTTCACTTCCTGAATCCACAGTCGATGGGCTGAAAGCTTTTCGCCAGGGAAGGAGGGACACAGGACCACCCAGCTCAAACCCCAACAGACTGAGCTAGGGCAGACAGGCCTGGCCTCGCTGGGCGCTGGGAACCCTGGGAAGCTGGTCATCAGCCCAGTACACAGACCACCCCCTGGAGCCCACCACCACGCACATCCCAGCAGCACGGCCCCAAGGGGTCAGGGAGCCACCAGGTGTCGAAGCCCTGGGGGAGGGGGCAGTCACAGGGTCTGGGGCATGGGGCTGTCACACACCCCAACACACACACACACACACACACACACTCACACACACACACACACAAAGGCAGCACCAGAGGTCACCAATGAAGAGCTAATGCTGGGAGAAGAGGGAGGGATGCGGCAGTGGGGCCGACCCAGGTTCCACCCCTTCATGGTGCCTGAGCCCGGTTAGGAATGATCCCTGAGTACAGAGCCAGGGGTCAGCCCTGAGCACCACCGAGTATGAACAAAAAACAAAAAATTCTGGGGCGGAGCAATAGCACAACGAGTAGGGCGTTTGCCTGGCAAGCGGCCAACCCGGTTTGATCCCCAGCATCCAATATGATCCCCTGGGCACCACCAGGAATAATTCCTGAGTGCAGAGCCAGGAGTAACCCTGAGCACTGCCGGATGTGACCCAAAAGTAAAAAAAAAAAAAGAATTCTGAAAACAGACGGGTCAGAGTGACAGTACAGCGGATAGGGCATTTGCCTTGCATATGGCCAACCCAGATTTGATCCCCAGCATCCCATATGGTCCCCTGAGCACTGCCAGGAATAATTCTTGAGTGCAGAGCCAGGAGTAACTACCAAGCATCACCAGGTGTGACCCAAAAAGCAAAAAAAAATTTAAAAATTAAACAGCACAGGAAATGAAACCACCAAATCAAAAAAGGAGGGTGGGGAGTCAGAGGTTAGGTAAGACAGACAAGGGAACATGTGTGAATAAATGTCGAAAGGGCTGATACCAACATAGAACTGAACATTTAATACAGGCAAAAAAAAATGCACATGATGGCTTCTAAGTGTATGTAGTGCAACCCACAATGTGTAAGAGAAGGAAAAGAGAAAGAGGGAGAGAGAAAAGAGATAAAGAACCTGCCATTTAGGCAGGCTATGTGAGGGGGAGGGAATTGGGGACATTGGTGGTGGGAAATGGGCACTGGTGGAGGGCGGGTGCTGGAACACTATGTGACTGAAACCTCCAAACATGAGCAACGTTGTAATTGTATATCTCACGGTGGTATAATAAAATGTTTAATAAAAAAAAAGGACCAGAAATCAGCTCTGCTTTAGAAATGAAAGAATCTGCTGATCTACAATGACTGACGACCACCTAAGCCATCCCTTAACTGCAACAAGGAAGACCCTAAAGAGGGATGTGGCCACTCTGGGCTCTTAAGACCCAATGGAAAAGGTCCGAGGTCACCTACAGCTGATGATGGGAACTGGTCTTCACCCTAAGCCTGGGGTGGCCCTGAAGTGACAGTAAAATATTAAATGCTAAAAAAAAAAGAGGAAAAAAAATCTCACTAAGCAAATGCAAACCTATTCCAGGCCGAGCAGTTCCACAGCGGGGGGGGTACCTACATGTTCTACCTGAGGACAGCGTCCCTGCAGTGCAGGACACAGCCGAGCAGAAGGTCGCGACCCCTGGTTTCCTCGGGACCCATGAGATGCCAATCTGATTTGGGGGGGCCACGTCGGCAGTGCTCAGGGGTCAGTCCTGGTGGGGGTGAGGAGACTATCTGGGGCCCTGCATGCAAAGCAGACGCCCTCCCCACTGTGCTGTTGCTGGGGCGGAAGGGAGGATCTCATTCCTAGTGTGAAGGAAACACTTCAGAATTCCTCAGGGGCAGATTATGCAAGTTGTAATACCAGTCAAGAAAACAGGTCAGGAAGATAGAATCACCTTGCTGTAGAGGCCGCGGCTCCCAGCTGCTATAGGGCCCACAGTTCACCTGCTGTAGGGGCCGGGCTCACCTGCTGTAGGGGCCGGGCTCACCTGTGTAGGGGCGGGGCTCACCTGCGTAGGGGCCGGGCCCACCTGTGTAGGGGCCGGGGCTCACCTGTGTAGGGGCCGGGCTCACCTGCTGTAGGGCCCGGGCTCACCTGCTGTAGGGGGCCGGGCTCACCTGTGTAGGGGCCAGGCTCACCTGCTGTAGGGGCCGGGCTCCTGTGTAGGGGCCAGGCTCACCTGCTGTAGGGGCGGGCTCACCTTGCTGTAGGGACTGGGTTCACCTTGCTGTAGGGCGGGGGTTCACCTGTGTAGGGGCCGGGCTCACCTTGCTGTAGTAGGAAATGGCCTCCTTGTACTTGTCAATGATGTCCTCCGGCCCGAGGCAGTTCTTGGCGCGCCCGATCTCGGTGCTGGTGTCAGCATTGATGCCGTTGGTGGTGAGGGCGCCTGGGAGAGAACAGAGACTCTTGGGCTGCAGGACTCCGGCTTCCAGAGGGCACACACAGGGCAGAAGAGGACGATTCTCAACTCCTGCCTCCTGAGAGCTGAGGGGGCGCCAGAACCAACCTCCTAGCCACAGTGCCCAGTACACAATAATCCAGGAGTCCACAGCTGGCTCCAGGCACAAGCCCCAGGGGCGCAGACACTCACCAAACTGCCCAATGCAGACCCCAGATGCTGCCTGGCACAGCTGCCCCTCACTTAAGACCGTTTCTCCGGCCAGGCCCGGCAGCAAGGCACAGCCCTGAGACCCGCAGCCACAGAGCCACGTGGGCGTCGGTCCTGCAGCAACGTGAGTGGCCGTGGGGGGGCCTGAGTAGGGCCGAGGGGGGGAAACGCTGGCTTCACGGAGCAGCAGCAGGAAAGGCTGGTTCCCCGACACACGTCTCTTCCGGCCGCAAGGACCCCAATCCTGCCCACATCCCGCTTCAGGCCGGCAGGGGCAGGACATAGGTGCCAGCACGGCGCAGTGGGCACACGCACCTCGCAGCCCTGGGCACCAGCCCCACTTGCATCAGGCAACTAAAAGCAGCCTCTGATGGCTCTGAGACAAATGGGAGACAGACAGGGAAGGACGGACAGGGAAGGACAGACCCAGAGAGAGAGAGACTCGGGCCCGGAGCAGACACGTTCTCCGGGCAGATCTCAGTTGCAGACACAGACCCCCACCCCGAGGGTGACTAAGACACGCAGCGGGAGCAGCTCCGGCCAGGAGGCGACAGCAGCCGGCTGGACCCGGACCGGCGCAGGCCGCAGGACAGAGCTCAGTGGCAGGGGCGTGACCCAGACCCAGCAGGATCCCTCCTGTGGCTCTACCCTCACATCCCTGTTCCTGCAGAGGGTCACTGTCCCTGCTGCCCCTCGAGAGTCACAGGCCAGCAGAAGGTGGCGAGGGCGGGGGGACACCCAGCCCGAGAAGCTGCCAGTGTTAGCTGAAGACACAGAGAAATTCCGCAGCTGTTGTGGTGCGGAGTCGGGGCCCATGGAAGTTCAAGGAGCAACAGCCCAGACAGCCTGAGCAGGGCAGACGGGCTTTATTCCAGCCAGGGCGGCTCCTGAGCACGGCTGAGTCTCCCTGAAGCCCCGGAGCTGTACTGGCCCCTGCCACAGCACTGGGCATGGAGCAGGGAAAGGCTCCATGGCTGGGACACGCAGGGCCCAGCAGGGAGGCCAGGCATGCGGCTGCTGGGGGCCTGCTGGAGGCCGGAGAAGGGCCTGGAGCAGCAAAGAGCCACACAAGCAGGTTCTCAAGGGTCACCCAGAAGCCCCAAGAGACTCAGGCAAGGTACAGTCTGCGTATCGGCAGACACAGGAGAAGCCACAGCAAGCCGAGAGGACGCACGACCAGGCAGAGAGGGAGGAGCACGGCCATGCAGAGGGGGAGCACAGCTGGGCAGAAAGGGAGAAGTCGGAGGGAAGGAGCACGGCCAGGAAGAGAGGGAAGAAGCACGGCCATGCAGAGGGGGAGCACAGCCGGGCAGAAGGAAGGAACACGATCAGGAAGAGAGGGAGGAGCACGGCCATGCAGAGGGGGAGCACAGCTGGGCAGAAAGGGAGAAGTCGGAGGGGAAGGAGCACGGCCGGGCAGAGAGGGGGAGCACGGCTGAGCTGGGAAGCTATAGAGGCAACAGGAGAAACAGACACAGCACAGACACGAGCTGGGGAGGTCACCAAGCAGCAAGGACTCACCGTGGCTGCCAGCACCACAACATGTCATAAGGCCACAGTGTGGACAGTACCATGCGGGCAGCCCCTCCCATGACAGGGACACACAGGCCACAGATCCCTGTGGCGTCCTGAGAGAAATGAGCTTCTGGCCCGAGGGGGAGGGTCTCACTGCGTGCAACCCGACACCATTCTGGACAGGGTGAATTTTGGGGACCCAGCCTAGGTGGGGTGGGGGGCTCTCCAACAACACCCCCCCCCCCCAAGCACAGGAGCTTTTGTTTGTTTTGTTTCCTTCTTGAGTCATACCCTGCGGATGCTCGGGGTTACTCCTGGCTCTGCACTCAGGAATTACTCCTGGCGGTGCTTGGGACACTCTCTGGGATGCCAGGGATCTAATGGGATCGGCCACCTGCAAGGCAAACGCCCTGTCGGGAGTTTTAAACAGGTCGTCAGTCTGAAGTCTCGCGACAATCTGGACTTTCTGAGGACTGAGAACAGGCCTCGCGAACTACGCGGTGTCAGACGCTGGATTCTAAATGCTGACCTCCAACAAGCCTCAGAGAAACGTCAGCTTTGAGAGCCAGGTCAGGAGTGGACACAGGAGACCTGAGGAACTCCAGCCTGGGGAGAGAGAATGCGCGCAAACACGAAGCCAGAGGATCCGGAAAGGGGCCCTTCCTGAGCCCAGCCGCAAGCCTCCGGGAGGGCAGGGAACTAGACCCCAGGAGGCCTCGAAAGCATTTCCCCACTCACCTGTTACAAAGACTCAAGTGGAGCAGGGGCTGGAGAGACAGCCACACTGAGTGCAGCCCCCGCCGGGTCCCCCAGAACCTCCCCGGCCTGGCCTACTCCACGAGCATCCCCAGGACGGGGCAGACACATGCTGAGTCAGGAGAGACGCTTCCACCAGTGGGGCCCGCAGAGGCTCAGGATACTGGGATCACACCCCCAGAGGCAAAAGGGAATTTGGGGACTGCACAAATGTTTCATGTTGAACCTCCCAGAAGACATTTGCGCATTAAACAGCAGCATCTGAGGGCATTTGCAAATTGAACAGCACACACCGGAATCACCTGTGTGTTAAAGAGCGAGACCACAGAGAAATGAGGAAACGCTTCCCACAGAAAGTAAAGCGGAAACACCAGATGTCCACACGGAGAGGCAGCGGACACGCCCGGAATCGAGAGGAAGGCTTTTCCCTGGCGGGTGATTTCTTTCAAACAGAGCTTTCAAGCTTCCGTAAATGGAAAATCTAAAAGGCATGAACTAAAAAGCATGACTCTAGGGAAAACTCTAGAATTCAGCAGCCTCAGAAGCTCACAGAGTAGAGACCCCAAGACTCAAGGGAGGAACTGCCGTAGAAGGATGCGTCCAAGCCCTCGCAGATGCCCAAGCCGGTGGCAGCAACTCCAGGCACTGGACACGGACAGCCACAGGAGGGCAGGGGTGGGGCACCCCTTCTTCCTTTGGGGTCTTTAACGCTTTTGTTAAGTTGACATAAGAGATAACAGGAGGAGGGTGAGAACGACGGGCAGCAGGGAGGGTGCTGGCCTTGCACACAGTCAAGCCGGGCTCGGTCCCTGGCCCCACATATGGTCCCCGAGGGGCAAGGCCAGGAGTAACCCCTGAGTGTAGAGCCAGGAGTCAGCCCCGAGCACAGCAGGCCCCAAATCCACAGTGATGGGGAAAGAGGAGGGAGGGAGAGAGCAGGGGGCAGATGAAGGGAGAGAGGGAGAGAAAGAGAGAGATATATATAGAGAGAGAGAGAAATAGAGGGAGAGAGGAGAGGGAGAGGGAGAGAGAGATGGAGGAGGGAAGGGAGGTGGGGAGAGAGGAGAAAAGCGGGAGTGATTACAGGCGTTGTGGAGAGCCAAAGCGTGTGTCACAGAGACACAGAGATACAGAATCACAGACTACAGAGGCATTAAGCCCCCGACGGGCTGGGCGGCTGCGGCACCCTGGGAGAATGGCGGCAGAGGGGCTGAGTGCCCACAGCCCGAGGCGCTGAAGCAGACACCAAGCTCAGGGGGTGCCTGAACCACCGTCTCGGTCCAGTCCGGGCTGGTGCAGGCAGAGAGGAGCCGGCCACACCCCGGAGTTGCAGGAGCCAACACCAAGACCCCACTCCCCCTGGTCCCCCAAACATGGGCGAGCCGGGAGCAGAGGGAAACTGAGCAAGGGCAGCACAGCTCCGAGGGGGCCGAGGGAACAGTGATGGGAGTGGGGGGTCCTGATGACCTGAGACGCAGACCGGGGTTCTCGGGGAGAGCTCAGGGTGCCAGTGGCACCAAGGGCCCTGCGGGCAGAGGTGCGTGGGAGGTGCCTGGTGGAGGGGGCTGAAGCGGGGCCCGAAGCAGTTCCAGAGACTCTAAGGCCTTAGCGGAAACCCTGCTTCTCCAGCCAGCACAGGCATAAAGCCCTGTGCTCCAGCCAGCCAGTGTGTGATTTAAGAGCAACCACAGCAACCCCGGCCAGCACAACAGCGCCTCATGTAGCCAAGAAGGACGAAGAGCCTTCAAGCCGCCCTGCAGCTCAGGGAGTGGCTTCTGGTTACCACACGGTGGCTACGATGGTGGGGGCATGGCAGGGTAGCAGCCTACCACAGAGCCAGCACAGCGGGAAGCTCTTGCCCAAACAGCTGACACAGCTGCACAGGGTCCCAGAGCCCAGCAGCAGCCTGGAGCACGTGTGGCCCAAAACCACACACACACACACACACACACACACACATGCACACACACAAAGGGTCTATCCCTGGCACTGCACAGGGTCCCAGAGCCCAGCAGCAGCCTGGAGCACCACTGTGGCCCAAAACCCAACACACACATGCACACACACACACACACACATACACACACACACACACACACACGCGGTCTATCCCTGGCACTGCACAGGGTCCCCAGAGCACCAGCAGCAGCCTAGAGCACGTGTGGCCCAAAACCCACACACACACACACACACACACACACACACACACACACACACGCACGGTCTATCCCTGACGCACAGGGTCCCCAGAACCAGCAGCAGCCCAGAGCACCACCACATATGGCCCAAAACCCAACACACGCACACACACACAGCGCATGCGCATGTACACTGATAACCCTACTGAGAAATGATGAAAATTCAGGACTCTGGAGACCCCTGGAGAAGTACAGGACAAGGCACAGTTGTTCAGGCGAAACTCCGGGAGGGTGAAACAGCTTCATCTCACAGCCGCTCCCCAGGGAGAGGACGGGCCATGAGGACCCGAGGGGAGCAGGCGGGACCCGCTGGGCTCAGGTCTGCATGCCAGTGACCCACTTGCTTTTATAATGATCCCCCTTTGCATGGGATCTGGAAGCCAGAGAAACAGCAGAAACCACGGGAAATGATGCGGCGCAATAGCTGTGCAGAGCCTGAAGGGAAACAGAAACTCACCTCTCTCCCTGCGACTAACACAGGCACGAAATGCAACAGAATCAGAGGGTGGCGTTGCAGGAACATGATCACACGGAATCAGTCATCGCCGTGAGCAAGTGCATGAACCGGACAGCATGCACAGTGTGAACACACGGAATCAGAGTCACCGCCGTGCGCTGAGAAAAGCATTACCGGGCAGCATGCATGGTGCGTTCGAGGCGTCAGAGACACACTGGGAAAACCATTCACTGAACATGCTGGGGCAGAATTTGCTCTTTACAGACAGCACAAATCAGCAGGCTGCAGACCGCCCCCAGATCAGCACAAAGCGATGATTAGATTTGGTTGGTTGGCTCATAGTTTTGATTTAAAATCATTTAAATCAGAATGTTCCAAAGATCATGACCCAGAAAGGTGAACCATTCATTCACACCATGATACAAGCACTTAAAAAAAAACCCGAAGGAACCAGACATAGATGGAGTACCTGGGTCAATCAGGACCTCCTGTGCCCCTGGAAGAAAGAACAGATCAACGGTCTTTAACTGGAGATAAAGCTTCTTTCACAGAGAGCTACTCGTTCACATCTCGCCGCCCCGTGGGCTGGGGATGCCAGGAAGCTTCCAGCTCCACAGGGCAAGACCCCCGAGTCCAGGCCTTTCTGCCTTGGAAGCGAAAAGGGAAGCAGGACCCCGGCCCCTGGCGAGATGCCAGCCAGGGTCCTTCCGCCCGCCTTCCTGGCTCACGGCCCCAGGCAGGGAGTCTGACTGATGGCGAGCACGGCTCTGTCTGCGTCAGTGTCTGAGGGAGCACGAGGCCCTCCCGGGCGCCCAGCTAGACTCCAACAGGAGAGTGAAGATCTGCCGTGAAGATCAAAACTCTGAAACCAGGGAGCCGGGCTAAAGGAGAACAGGGAGGGCATTTGCCTTGTACACGGC
Organism: Cryptotis parvus; assembly: GCA_021461705.1. Lineage (NCBI taxonomy): Eukaryota > Metazoa > Chordata > Mammalia > Eulipotyphla > Soricidae > Cryptotis > Cryptotis parvus. The sequence goes on along the minus strand of JAJIBD010031917.1, from coordinate 81,587 downwards.
TGACCCAGGTTCGATCCCCAGCATCCCATAGGGTCCCCGAGCATGACTAGGAGTAATTCCTGAGTGCAGAGTCAGGAGTAACCCCTGAGATTTCTGGGTGTGATCCAGAAAGCTAAAGAGATAAAGTAAAAGTACAAGTTGTCCCTCAGCTTCTGGGACAACGGTGCTATGCCAAGATCTGATTAACCAACAATCAGAGCCGGTTTTTTTTTTTTTTTGAGAGTGCAACAGCGCCATCTAGGGCCCGAGAAGCCCTTCCAAGTTGTGGGGCCGCAGTGAGGCAGTCTGAACTTGGGCTTCAGGCCACCAGAGGGCAGTAGTGAGGCAGCCTGAACTACGGACAGGGCAGTGAGGCCCCAGTGGACACTGGGGCTGTGGCCACCAGCAAGGCTCAGAGGCTCAGGGAAGGGCCCTCTGTGCTTGCTCCGGCTCTTTCCTGCCCCAAACACAGCAGAAGGCTTGCCTGGCCTGGGCTGAGACTTGAGCAAGGTCCTGGGCCCCCCTGACGTCTATGGGCAGGGGCTCTCCTGGAGCAGAGCTCTCTCCCGCACCTGGCAGGAACCTGTGCTAGGTGCTGAGCCCCAGAGGCTCAGGGCTGGTGCTTTCCCCCAGAACCTGCCCGCAGAGGGGCTGTGCTCCAGGGCGCTGGGCTGGAGCTCAGGCTCTTTTGTCTCTGAGTCACACCCGGCAGTCCTCAGGGCTAACTCCAGGCTGTGCTCATGGGTCCCTCCTGGTGGGGCTTAGGGAACACTTGGGGTGCTGGGAATGGGACCCAGGTCGGATGTATGCAAGGTGAGCGGCCTCCCTGCTGTCCTACGGTTCCTGCCCACTGGCATCCGTGACATGTAAGCGTGTGGGCTGGTCAGCGGCTCCCTCTCTGCCCCCTCCACAAAGATACAGGAAGGGCACATAGAAATGGTGGGCTGTGTCCGATTACCTCGAAAGGGTACCAGAAAACAAAGAAAACGATCTCCTAGGCTTGAAGCCTAGTTCATGCTGACCCCAAGGGCTCTGGGCAGCTCCTCGAGATTCACAAGCAGCAGCGGAGTAGCCAACTTCGGAATCCTGAGGTAAAACCAGTGTGATCGAGCCTCCTCGGCTCCCTGCAAACCCATTTAATTACGCAAACCAGTGAGTCCCCATCTGACCAGACAACAGTGACCCCACCCCAACCTCACATCCAAACCGTGAACATAAGGGACAGAGTTTCGAGAAGCTCAGAGAGGAGCTGCGGTGAGGCGGCGGGCAGGGAGTGAGCCAGAGCACAGAGCCAGGAGTCAGCCCCAAGCACAGAGCCAGGAGTCAGCCCCGAGCACAGAGCCAGGAAGTCAGACCTGAGCACACAGAGTCAGCAGAGTCAGCCCGAGCACAGAACCAGGAGTCAGCCCCGAGCACAGAGCCAGGAGTCAGCCCCGAGCACAGACCGGGAGTCAGCCTCGAGCATACTGAGCGCCACCAGGTGTGACATGGAAACAAACCTTAGCAGAGAGAGACAGACACATGCTGTGTCACAAACCCCATCCCAGTACATCAGGACAGAATCACATCAACTCTCCACACAGAAATGGGGGGCAATAAAGCATGCACTTGGAAATGTAGCAAAGTGAATTCATTTCAAAGGATTTTCTGAATTAAAGAAAATGACACATTAGGGTTATAAATATATATAAATATACATACATATATATAGAGAGAGAGAGAGAATGAAAGAAAGAGAGGGAGAGGAGGAAGGAAGGAAGGAAGGAAGGAAGGAAGGAAGGAAGGAAGGAAGGAAGGAAGGAAGGAAGGAAGGGAAGGAAGGAAGGAAGGAGGAAGGAAGGAAGGAAGGAAGGAAGAAGGAAGGAAGGAAGGAAGGAAGGAAAGGAAGGAGGAGGAGGGAGGGAGGGAGGGAGGAAGGAAGGAAGGAAAGAAGGAAGGAAGGAGGAAGGAGGGAGGGAGGGAAGGAAGAAGGAAGGAAGGAAGGAAGGAAGGAAGGAAGGAAGGAAGGAAGGAAGGAAGGAAGGAAGGAAGGAAGGAAGGAAGGAAGGAAGGAAGGAAGGAAGGCAGGCGACAGGCAGCACACAATAGAGCAGTGAATGGTCACAGGCAACAAATGTGTCACCACAGAGCTGGGACCGTGGGCAGACGGGGTGCCAGGACGGTGGGGGGCACTGGGGCGGCCGTGGCATGGGGGAATGCAGGTGTGAGACCAGGTGCCCCGACCATGTCTCCCACCAGGGTGCAGCTTCCGCTCCAGGTCACCACGGGCAGTGACCCTGATATGGGCTGTGAGGGTGGCTGTGAGGGCCAGAGACCCGGCTCCAGCCCTGCCGTGACCTAGCACCCTGAGCACGTGGCAGGGGACACCACCTGGAAAAGCAGCCCCTGGACACGGGTGAGACTGCGGCCCCGACTGCGGCCCACAGAAGCCCCTGCGGACCCGTGAGGACAGCACAGGGGAGACCATCGCCCTTCACAGTGCCAGCGACCACCCACCCCTCCACACACAAGGCAGCCCCCAACACCTGGGACTTCTTTCAGACAGATCTGGGCCACACCCAGGCCTGGTGCTGTGCTCAGGAGTGACCGACCCTGGCAATGCTCAGGGGGTGGTCATGGCTGAAGGCACAAGCCTCACCTTGCTGACCACCAGCCAGCCCAGAGGTCCCCAGCGCTGCGGAGCATGGGGACCCAGCCACACCCAGCCACACCCGGCCGGCCCCAGAGAGAGTTGCACAGGGTCAGGTGGGACAGGGGCTCTGGCAGGCCAGTCCTCTGGACCCCTGAGAGAACCCAAGGTTGCCATGAAGAAGTCGAGGGTGGGGGTACTCAGTCTAGGCACTCAGTCTAGGTACTCAGTCTAGGCACTCAGTCTGGGCACTCAGTCTAGGAACTCAGTCTAGGTACTCAGTCTAGGCACTCAGTCTAGGCACTCAGTCTAGGTACTCAGTCTAGGCACTCAGTCTAGGCACTCAGTCTAGGTACTCAGTCTAGGCACTCAGTCTAGGTACTCAGTCTAGGCACTCAGTCTAGGTACTCAGTCTAGGCACTCAGTCTAGGTACTCAGTCTAGGCACTCAGTCTAGGTACTCAGTCTAGGCACTCAGTCTAGGCACTCAGTCTAGGCACTCTCAGTCTAGGCACTCAGTCTAGGTACTCAGTCTAGGCACTCAGTCTAGGTACTCAGTCTAGGTACTCAGTCTAGGCACTCAGTCTAGGTACTCAGTCTAGGTACTCCCACTGCAGAGAGCAGCTGGGCCAGAAGCAACTGGGTGACCCTGCCTCGGCCCGCCCGGCCCCTGCCCCTGCCGCGGCGGGGTCCTGCAGGCACACTGCTGACAACACAGCAAGGACCCACCACCTGGCACCTCTCCTGAGGGCAGGCCCGAGGGGCGCAGGGGCAGTGCCCAGCCGCAGGAGGAAGGAGGCGCAGGGCCCCTCCAAGCGGAGGGGAAAGCCTGGGAACCACACAGGGCTGGCAGAAGGGGCAGGGACTCGGGGCACGCCATGCACGCGTGCGCTCAGCCCCCTCCATCCCGGTGCCAGCTGCTCTCCTCCAAACGTCAGCTCTGTGACCCCATAACCTCACCACATCCGTGAGGTCACCTGTGAACCAGCTGTAACCCAGCAAGTGACCCTGGGCTCTCTGTCTGAGCTGCACCTGGGAGGCCTAAATGGGATGAACAAAACATTAAGAACTCAGGGCCAGCACGGAGAATGCACGCCTTGCACAATCCCTGGCATCCCATAGGGTCCCCTGAGTTATGACCAGGAGTGAGCCCTGAGCACTGCTGGTTTGGCAAAAAAAAAAAAATAGGGGCCGGAGCGATAGCCCAGCAGGTAGGGTGTTTGCCTGCATGCGGCCGGCCGCGGCCTGGGTTCGATCCGCGCATCCCATATGGTCCCCGAGCACCGCCAGGAGTAGTTCCTGAGTGCAGAGCCAGGAGTAACCCCTGAGCGCCGCCGGGTGTGACCCAAAAAGCAAAAAAAAAAAAAAAAAAAAGAATCTCCAGGCTGGGGCTGGAGCGTTGGCACAGCAGGTAGGGCATTTGCCTTGCAAGCGGCCAACCCAGGTTCGATCCCCGGCATCCCACAGGGTCCCCGAGCACCGCCAGGAGTAATTCCTGAGTGTAGAGCCAGGAGTAACCCCTGAGCATCGCCAGGTTGACCCAAAAAAATAAAATTAAAAGATAATACTCTCTGGCTGTGCATCAGCGGCAGCTCTGAGCACGGCCTCCCAACACACCCGGAGCAGCAACAGAGCTTCACTCACGAACTGTCCAATGGGGGAGAGTTTGCTCAGTAGGCAACAGCTGAGGCTCCCCAGAGGCGCTTGGCTCTGTGTTGGTCACCCAGACAAGGGCCTGTCAGCTGACGTCACCCAGGGTATGAACTCCACCAGCCTGAAGATACAGCCCCGGGCCTGGAACTTGCTGTTAAAACCGACCCCTAGGGCTCAGTCCCCAAGGGACAGCAATGGCCCACACCCGGAGCCTCAGGGCTGGCCACTGCTAAGTGTCATCAAGCAGAAGCTCGTGAATGAGTAACCATTGATGAATCCGTAACATTATCTGCCACAGCCGCACGGGGCTCACGTACCTGGCCGGTGTCTGTTGGCGGCCTCCTGAGGCAGCAGGTTGCCCTGGGGCCTCCGCCGCCGAGTGGGGCGGCCCGTGCCGCCAGGGTAGTGGTAGATGACAGATGCCGAGCACAGGCCTTCAAGGGCCGCTGGGGACCAATAAGGAAAACAAGGAGAAGCAGAGTCAGCAGAGGGAATTAGCAGAGAGAGGCGCCCGAGACCGCCGGCCCCACTGCCCAGCCGTGAGCCCCACACAGACCGGGCACATGCAGGGGGCTGCGGCCAGAGGGGACAAGCCCTCGGCAGGGGCTGCTGTGCTCAGACTTTTCAACAGAAACAGGGGCAGCAGCGACAATACTGCGGGGAGGACCTTTGCCTTGACCTGGGTTTCATCCCCAGCATCCCATAGGGTCCCCAGCACTGCCAAGAAGAATCCTGAGTGCAGAGGCAGGAGTAAACCCTGGAGCATCGCCAGGTGTGGCCCGAAACCAAACTAAAAATGTCAGGCCTCAGGCTAGCCCTGAGTTCCAGAACCTTCTCACACCCACGGGACCCGCCTGCAGCACTGCCCAGGGTTCTGTGTGCTGCCTGGCGCCCCCGCTTCCCTCTGCCCTGCGGTGCCCCCTGGAGTGCGCGTGCTCACCTCCGAGCCACAGGAAGTCGTTGACGGAGCGCAGCAGCTCCACGGCCAGGTGGTAGTGCACGAGGGGCGTCCCTGCAGCATCCCCGCCTGCAGGCACAGGTCCCCACGTGCTTCCGCATGCGCCCCTGGCAGCGCTTCTTGTAGTGCCTGCGGGACAGACCGCGCGGCTGGGTTAGCTGCGCCCGCGCCCACGGTACCCCCTCGCACGCACGCCGCCAAGCACCAGGCAATGCTGAGCAGGCAGCTACCGGCACAGCCACGGCGCAGCCATGGGCGAGCCAGGAGCCAGGCCCCACTTATGCACACGGGGAGGGCTCTGCACACGCACCATGCCGAACGCACACACACACACACAGGGCTCCTGCACACACACATACATGCACACACTCATACAGGGTTCCTGTACACGCACACACACACACGCACACCCCTCATACAGGGTTCCTGTACACGCATACACACTCACACACACACACGGGGCTCCTGCACACACACACACCCTCATACAGGGTTCCTGGTACACGCACACACACACTCACACACATACACGGGGCTCCTGCACACACACGCACACCCTCATACAGGGTTCCTGTACACGCACACACACACTCACACACACACGGGGCTCCTGCACACACACACTCATACAGGGTTCCTGTACACGCACACACACACTCCCATACACACGGGGCTCCTGCACACACACGCACACACCTCATACAGGGTTCCTGTACACGCACACACACACACACACTCATACAGGGTTCCTGTACACGCACACACACTCACACACACACGGGGCTCCTGCACACACACACACTGATACAGGGTTCCTGTACACGCACACACACACTCACACACACGGGGCTCCTGCACACGCACACACTCATACAGGGTTCCTGTACACGCACACACACACTCACACACACACGGGGCTCCTGCACACACACACGCAGGGCTGCACGCGACGCATACACGGGGCTCCAGGTGGCGGCGGCAGCCTGGCCGGTTCCTCTGCCAACATCCACACTGGCCGTCTCAGCTCAGGCTTCCGACAGTCCCCTGCGCCGCCACCTCCCTAACCAGGGCTGCGGCTAGTGCGCGAGGCGGTGACGCGCCACAAGCCCAGCTCAGCCGTGTAAAGGCAGCCTTCACACGCTCTGAGTGAGAGGGATGGGGCCTCCCACCGTGACTCTCCCAGCAGGAAACTGCCATTAGGGCTCCTCAGGGCCGCCTGGACTCGGGAAGCCCAGACACCACAAGCTCCTTCCTGTAAGAGACCGTTTGTCCAAGACAAACAGCATCAGGGGCCGGAGCTATAGCACAGAAGGGAGGGCGTTGCCTTGCAGCGGCCATGCCAGGTTTGATCCCCCAACATCCCACAGGGTCCCCCGAGCACCACCAGGAGTAATTCCTGAGTGCAGAGCCAGGAGTAACCCCTGAGCATCACGGGTGTGACCCAAAAAGAAAACAAATAAAAAAGATAAACGGCATCTATGCAAAACCTCTTCATACAGAAGCGTGCGGGGCCTGGCTGGGGTCCCGGGGCTGCCCACACACATGCCCGCAGGAGGCCCAGGCTGGTCCCATCCCCAGAATGGCAGCACTGTAGGGACGCCCGAGCTGAGCCAGCCCGGGCCCAGCATCCAACTGCCCTTCCCATCCACCTCCTGTAACAGGCTCAAAACACTGTCCTGGTCTCGGGCCTCTGCTCACCCAGATCCCCCACCCTCACCCAGGGGGCCTGACCATAGGGAGTAGGTGGGCACTGCAGAGAGCCCCCTGCCTGTGGCTCAGAACACAGGCATTTGGGTTTTTTCCTTTTTGGGTCACACTGGCGATGCTCAGGGGTTTCTCCTGGCTCTGCACTAAGGAATTACTCCTGGCGGGCTCGGGGACCATATGGGATGCCGGGATCGAACCTGGGTCAGCCACGTGCAAGAAAAACATCCCCTCCCACTGTGCTGTCTCTCTCCGGCCCCCGCATTCGAGATTCTAAGCCTGAAGTTGCCGGCCCAGACAGGACACACACGGGTCCTGCCACTGGCCCTGACCCTGCGGCCATGGGCAGACCTGGTTTCCATCGGGGCCACTAGGTTCCTGCTCTCCCACACTGGCCAGCGCCTGCCCCTCAACTCCCACACTGGCCAGCACCTGCCCCTCACCTCCCAAACTGACCAGCACCTGGCCCCTCACCTCCCAAACTGACCAGCGCCTGCCCCTCACCTCCCAAAATGACCAGCGCCTGGCCCCTCACCTCCCAAACTGACCAGCGCCTGGCCCCTCACCCCCAAAACTGACCAGCGCCTGGCCCCTCACCCCCAAAACTGACCAGAGCCTGGCCCCTCACCTCCCAAACTGACCAGCGCCTGACCCTCACCTCCCAAACAGACCAGCGCCTGGCCCCTCACCCCCAAAACTGACCAGCGCCTGGCCCCTCACCTCTCCCCAGCCAGCCTCAGGTCCAAGCAGACTGAGCGGTCACTCCTTCCCCCGCCAGACTTGCCCCCTCAGAACTCAGACACTCCTGAGAGGCAGCTACAGGGACTCAGGGAGCCTCTGGGGCCACCCCCGACCCCACCCCCACAGGCCCGGCCCCCGTGCAGACCCTGTGGGAGTCCCCTCAGAAGAGGCAGATTGTCAGGCCCCACCCAGCTGGACCACCAGGGCAGGAATCCCAGAGGGACCCTCATTCCCTGTGGGGAGTTCTGAGCGGCTGCTGCACCCCCACCCACCAAGGGAAGCAGCCGCCTGAGTGAGCTCCGGTCTGGGGTCACAGGGGAGCCCCCAGGAGGGACCCCTACGCATACCACTGGCTCAGGTCCTAGAGAGGGGCCTGCCCGTCCCACATCCCACCCGCAGAGCCCCCCAAATAGCTCAGCCTGGCCCCATGCGGACCCGAGTCCCCAAGCCTACCCGCGTTCCCCACGCCTGCCTGCTAGGTGTAGGCACAAAGAGCCCCGGGCACCCCACACAACACAGGGCACCTGGGCCCCGCCGCAGCCACTGCTGTCTCCACCACAGCCGGGGGAGGAAGGCGGGTCTGGGGTGTGACGGCTCGGGCCTGCCTGGGGTGGGGGCTGCAGTGTGTGGGGTTTGTGATGGGGGCTGAGGTGTGTGGGTTGTGATGGGGCTGAGGTGTGTGGGTTTGTGATGGGCTGAGGTGTGTGGGTTTGTCATTGGGGCTGAGGTGTGTGGGTTGTGATGGGGCTGAGGTGTGTGGGTTTGTGATTGGGGCTGAGGTGTGTGGGTTGTGATGGGGGCTGAGGTGTGTGGGTTGTGATGGGGCTGAGGTGTGTGTGGGTTGTGATGGGGCTGAGGTGTGTGGGTTTGTGATGGGCTGAGGTGTGGGTTGTGATGGGCTGAGGTGTGTGGGTTGTGATGGGGCTGAGGTGTATGGGTTTGTGATGGGGCTGAGGTGTGTGGGTTGTGATAGGGCTGAGGTGTGTGGGTTTGTGATGGGGCTGAGGTGTGTGGATTGTGATGGGGCTGAGGTGTGTGGGTTTGTGATGGGGGCTGAGGTGTGTGGGTTGTGATGGGGCTGAGGTGTGTGGGTTTGTGATGGGGCTGAGGTGTGTGGGTTGTGATAGGGCTGAGGTGTGTGGGTTGTGATGGGGCTGAGGTGTGTGGGTTTGTGATGGGCTGAGGTGTGTGGGTTGTGATGGGCTGAGGTGTGTGAGTTTGTGATTGGGGCTGAGGTGTGTGGGTTTGTGATAGGGCTGAGGTGTGTGGGTTTGTGATGGGGCTGAGGTGTGTGGGTTTGTGATGGGCTGAGGTGTGTGGGTTGTGATGGGGCTGAGGTGTGTAGGTTGTGATGGGGCTGAGGTGTGTGGGTTTGTGATGGGCTGAGGTGTGTGGGTTGTGATGGGGCTGAGGTGTGTGGGTTTGTGATGGGGCTGAGGTATGTGGGTTGTGATGGGGCTGAGGTGTGTGGGTTGTGATGGGGCTGAGGTGTGTGGGTTGAGTGTGGGGTCCTTTTAGCAGCTATTCCTGGGGTTCCCCTGGGGTTCCTACCTGGACTCCTATAACAGCTGTACCCAGCCCAGCAAGGCCTGACGTGACCTCCCAGATAGGCCTGTGACGGCTGAAGCAGGGCCTTCCCTGAGCTACAGCCCCAAACACACACCGGACACACACCGGTCTAGGGACAGCCTCTGGGCTGAGATCCACCGTGACAGAGTGGGGGACCCCAACCCAGGACAACCCAAGAAAGGGGGACCCCATAGAGGACATGGTAACTTCAACACAGGACACAGTGCCCCCAACACAGGACACAGTGACCCCAACACGGGACACAGTCACCCCGACAAGGGACACAGTGACCCGACACGGGACACAGTCACCCCGACACAGGACACAGTGACCCTGACACGGGACACAGTCACCCCGACACAGGACACAGTGACCCCGACACGGGACACAGTCACCCGATACCTAGGAGAGTGGCCCTCAGGCAGGAGTGAGGGGCGAAGGGCATGCTCCAAGGAAAACGAGAAAGGGGGGCTGGGCCTTCCCCTTCCCCTCCGCCAGCTCTTGCTCCTCCGCACCCAGCCTGGGGCCCCAGCACCCACTCACTCCTCACACAGCGACAGGCAGGACCCTTGTTCAGGCCAGTGCGCCAGCACGGCCGCCAGGCGGCGCCTGCTCCCCTCAGCCTCAGCAGCGTGTTTTTGCTTCTTCCAAACAAAACAGTTAGTCAAAGCTTTGTGATGACCAGACACTGAACAAGGCCAGACACGTGTCTGAGCAGACATGCACAAACAAAGGGAGGGGGAAATGGAGCAAACACAGAAAGGCGAGTGGTCCGGGAGCGACCAGGACCAGAGCGTGGCCGGAAGCGGGGGCGACGCAGCCCAGCGCAGCTGTCCTGCCCACCCCAGCCTACCTTTTCAGACCCAACATCGAACTCACAGGGCGGTAGGAGGGAAAGGAAGGGAGAGAAGAGAGAGAGGAGCACGCAGAGATTAGAGGCGCAGGCAGGGACCCGGAACTGCGGCAGCCGTGCCCCAGGGACACCCCAGCTGGGGAGAGGACGTCAGGCAGGGCACAGAGCCCAGCACTGTCCGTGTCCATCCCAGAGCAGCCCACCCACCACCCAATCCCGGGCTCTGCTCCCACTCCTGGGCCCCAATGGCAGGGTGGCGTGGACGGAGCTGGTGTCTGGGGCTGGGGGGCAGTCGGGGTCCCACCCAGACACGCCTGGGGGCCAGCAGTCACCAGCAGCTCTGCCGGGACAGGGATCCAGGGCGAGCCGCGGTGCCCCCGACAGAAACACCAGCTGGCATTTTTCTGGGGTGCCTAGACCCTCAGAGCCGGGGCAGCCCGTCAGCAGTACCTCGAGGCCCTGTGCAGGTGGAGGCCTGGTGCCACTTGGGGGGCACGTGCCCCTGTGCCAGGGAAGCCCACCCTGAGTGAGGGAATGTCCCGCAGCACCCAGCCTGATGCGCCCGGGTTGCAGGCCGTCCTCGGCCACAGACACGCACGGTGTGGGGGTGGGCCTGCCCGGCCCGGCCCAGAAGCTGGCGCTCAGCCTGTTCCATCTGGCGCCACCTTCCTCTACAGTTCACCGGTGACGGTAGCACTGCGGGCCCGGACCCCGGTGACACAGCCACACCCACACAAGCGGGTGGCCAGTGCAGGCACCCCCAAGGGCGGAGGGCAGTGGGCAGGTGTGGGCAAGGGGCAGGACCCGTCCTGAGAACCAGCGAGGCGGCCTGAGCAGGGGTAACTGCCATCACCTGGGCCCCACAGCCCCCAGCATCCTCCTGGCTGTCTCCAGTAGCCAGATGGGGTGGGTCTGTCCCCCGCAGCTCCTCCATCCTGAGCACCAGCCCCCTCCCCGCATCTCCCCACAGGACAGACCCTAGCCCGAGGGTGTGGGAGTGGGGGGTTCCCTGCAGGGCCAGCCCAGGGGGCCGGGGTGTGGCAAAAGAGCGCTGACCATTTCAGGGATTCCTGCTGATTCCATCAGCATGTTCCCGGAAGGGGTGGTCTGGGGCCCTAGTTAGGATGGCTCCCTGGCTCTGTGCTCAGGAGCGGCCCCGGACGGGGCTGAGGGGACGGTGTGTGGTGCCGGGACTCAAGTCCCAGGTCCCAAACTATCCCTCACACCTGATTTTCCAGCTCAAAACTCAAGGCCACAGGGAAGCACCCGCCACTAGGTCAGACCACCGCCTCCCCCTGCTCCCCCCCCTCCTCTCCCTCCTCCCTCCTCTCCTCCCCACCCTCCTCTCCTTCCTCTCACTCCCCAGCCTCCTTCATCCCCTCCTTCCCCTCCCCCCCCTCCTCGGCCCTTGACGGTGGGGGCAGCGCCCCCCCTTGGGAGCCAACCTGCTGTCGGTGTCCAGCCCCACAAAGTCCTTCTTCTCGAAGGGGACGCACAGCAGCGGGATCTTGTCCCGGACTTGTCGGTGGCGCGGTCCAGGCGCTTGGACTCCAGGACGATGAAGAGCGACTCCACGAAGTCCTCCATGCGCTTCTCCACCGAGTCGCAGGCGTCGTAGCTGGGGTAGAAGGCCACGTCGGGCGCGGGGGCTCCGGCCACGTGTCCCGGCAGCCCGAACACGAAGAGGCGCGAGTCGTACAGCGTCGGCCCGTACATCTCCTTCTGCGCCTGGAAGCGCTCGAGCGCCTGCGCTGGTCCCGCAGGCGGCACAGTCGGTGACGGTGATCAGGCCCACCACCCTGCGGTGCGTCTGCAGCTCGCCCCACTCGTTGTTGGCCGGTGGGTAGTGGTGGCGGTAGCGGATGTAGAGGCAGCGCTGCGAGTCAGCGCCGTTCACCTGGCTGACGGCGCAGATGCGCGGGTACACGCGGGAAGAAGTCGGCCTCGGACACCACGCCCACCGGCTGGACCACCACCAGCAGCGTCTGGTGGTCCTCGGCACACTGCATGTAGTCAGGGACGCTCATCTCGACGGGCCCTGCAGGGGGAAGAAGGTTCTGGAAGGGGCGGGCCAGGGCGGCCACCCCCCCATCAAAAAAAACACCTTAAACGACGTTTGCCTTGCACGCGGCCGGCCTGTGCCGGGCTGGGTTAGATCTCCGGCATCCCATATGGTCCCTTGAGCACCGCCAGGAGTGATTCCTGAGTGCAGAGCCAGGAGTAACCCCTGAGCATTGCCGGGTGTGACCCAAAAAGCAAAAATAAATAAACAAACAAACAAATAAATAGAAATAAATGACCTGATGGGCCTGGGCGCTGAACGGAAGCCCACTGCAGGCCGCCAGGAAAAGGGGCTTGTCCCAGCCCTCAGTCCTCCGGGAGTGCTCCTGAGCACTGCCGGGTGTTGCCCCAAACAAAACCAAAAACCTGTCACTCATGATGATTCCGTAAAAGAAGGTAATAACCTCACAACTATGGAAGAAAGTTGGGGAGGGGGCTGCGTTGGGGGCACTGGGGTCTGCCCTGCCCCCCTACTTCCTGTCCAGGGGGCACTAGGACTCGCCCAGCCCTCACCACTCCAGGTCCAGTTCTCTCTCTCTCTCTCTCTCTCTCTCTCTCTCTCTCTCTCTCTCTCTTTCTCTCTCTCTCTCTCTCTCTCTCTCTCTCTCTCTCTCTCTCTCTCTCTCTCTCTCTCTCTCTCACACACACACACACACACACACACACACACACACACACGGGAGAGCCCCATGAAGGACCCACGTCCAGCAGCGTTTGAGGGGCCGTGTGGCCCTCACCAGCATTAGGTAAGGGTGGGGAGGGGGTGTCATTGCAGCAGGGGGACCCAGGGCTGGGGAAGGGGCCACCCAATCTCCATTCCAAGTGCTCGGCATACAAAGGGGCAGACACAGGTGTGGCTTGTTCCTGCCCTGGGAAACCAGCATCTGAATCGTCCTCCTACAAAGACTCCTCCGCCAATGCTGGGTGGGGAGACTCAGGTGCTTGGTGTGAAGTACTCACAGACTCCTCATCCAGTGCTCATAGACGCCTTACCCAGTGCTCACGGACTCCTCCCCCAGTGCTCACCCAGACTCCTCATCCAGTGCTGGGCAAGGAGACTCCAACACTAAGTGGGAAGTGCTCACACAGACTCCTCACCCAGTGCTCACTCAGACTCCTCGCCCAGTGCTCACTCAGACTCCTCACCCAGTGCTCACTCAAGACGCCTCACCCAGTGCTCATTCAGACTCCTCGCCCAGTGCTCACCAGACTCCTCACCCAGTGCTCACTCAAGACGCCTCAACCAGTGCTCACTCAGCCAGTTCTCACTCAGACTCCTCGCTCAGTGCTCACTCAGACTCTTCGCCCAGTGCTCACCCAGACTCCTCACCCAGTGCTCACTCAGACTCCTCGCCCAGTGCTCACTCAGACTCCTCACCCAGTGCTCACTCAAGACGCCTCAACCAGTGCTCACTCAGCCAGTGCTCACTCAGACTCCTTGCCCAGTGCTCACTCAGACTCCTCGCCCAGTGCTCACCCAGACTCCTCACCCAGTGCTCACTCAGACTCCTCGCCCAGTGCTCACTCAGACTCCTCACCCAGTGCTCACTCAAGACGCCTCAACCAGTGCTCACTCAGCCAGTGCTCACTCAGACTCCTTGCCCAGTGCTCACTCAGACTCCTTGCCCAGTGCTCACTCAGACTCCTTGCCCAGTGCTCACTCAGACTCCTCGCCCAGTGCTCACTCAGACTCTTCGCCCAGTGCTGAGCAGGGGAGAGTTGAAGTATCCTGGGAAGTGCTCACAGTCTGCAGAAAGGGGAGGGGAAGGGAAGACGCCGCAGGCACCATTACCTAGTGCTGCTTCTTTCTCGGCCACAGCTTCCTCTTTCTGACCTTCACTTTGACAGGGCGGTGGTTGTTGTCCATCACCCCAACAACCACACCCAGGGGCGGGAGTTGTTGTGTGTGTCCATCATCCCAACACACACAAAATTCCCTGACAGGATCTCTGACGCCCCATTTCTGGGGTTACCAACCCACACACTCCAAACTCTCAGTCTCCGGGACCCGCCCAGCTGTATCCTCGCCTCACGGGGCACCCGGCTTCGTGCTCGATCAGACACCCAGCAGGGCACCTGGCTTCGTGCTTGGATAGACACCGGCAGCGGGGCAACCGGGAGGGAGCCCAAACCCCCACCCGCTACCCACTGCGGGAGGAGGCGGGTCCGCGGAAGGGCCTGGGGATGTCTATGCGCAACAGTGTGGTCTCGGCGCCCCCAACTTTGCGTCTGTCCATGCGTCTGTCCGTGCATCTGTCAGGCTCCGTGCGTCTGTGCGTACGTCCGTACATCTGTCAGGCGTCTGTGCATCTCTCCATGCGTCTCTCCAGGCGTCTGCGCGCCCGTCCCTGCGTCTCTCAGTGCGTGTCTCCGTGCGTCGTCTGCTGCGTCTCCGGGCGTCTGCGTCCGTGAGTCTGTGTGTCTGTACCTGTGTCTGAACACGCATCTATGTATCTGGGTCTGGACGTACATCTGAGCATCTGTCTGTCCCAGCACATGCGTGTCACTGCGAGCACACTGGACCCAGCCTCATACAATCTGACCAACAGAGAAGCGCGGAGCCAGTGCTGGGGTGGAAAACTAAGCTGCTGAGGTACTGAGTGACACATGGAGACCAGGAAAGCTGGCACGGGCGCCGAGAGATGGCACGGGCGCACAGGGAGAGATGGAACGGGCGCGCCGAGAGAGATGGCACAGGCGCCCGAGAGAGATGGCACAGGCGCGCCAAGAGAGATGCCACGGGCACCCTTGCATGCAGCCAATCCCAATGGCTCCCAGCACCACAGTCCCTCAAGCACAGTGCAGCCCTGGAGGGTCTCTGAGCTCTCCCAGGTGGCCCAGGCACGCCAGCATGGCAGGGCCCAGGTAGCAGCGCCTCCCTGACCCCTGGCATTAGAGCTCCAGTTTGCTTGCGCCCAAAAAAAAAAAGAGACAGATGCTTTAAGAGAAGGAGCCGAGAGCAAACCTCCATGGGCCATCTAACTTCCTACCTCTCTGCCTGTTTCCAGCCAACAAGGACTAGGGAGGCTGCCTGCCACCAGGGTCCCGTGCAACAGCAAGGATAGTAAAGCCAGGAACTCTGCCCACTGGGCACTGACCCTTGCTGGGCACTTACCCTCGCTGGGCACTGACCATCACTGGACACTGACCCTCACTGGACATTTGACCCTCACTGGGCCCTGACCCTCACTGGGCACTGACCCTCTCTGGGCACTATCCGAGTTTCCATGTTCAATCAGTATTGGTAAATGTGGAATCAACACCTGCCCATGCCCACCTGGGAAACTGGCAGGCTCAGAGGGGCTGGGCCGGGGTTGCTGGGGGTGACACTTGTCCTTGGGCGCTTCTCCGGGGTGAGTTGGCGACTCTGTACCCCGGCAAGCAGAAAAGCAGAGAGCGAGGAGGGACAGGGTAAGGGTCTCGAGGCGGAAGTACAGAGGAGGCCCGCCGGCGGACAGCAGAAGGCAGGGACACTGCCCAACGAGGGACACTGCCCAGCGAGGGCCAGTGCCCAGGGAAGATCAATGCCCGGCGAGGGTCAGGTGCCCGGCGAGGGTCGCGGCTACTGGGGCAGGGGCGCCCCGATCCCGACAAGGGAGCGGCCCAGGCAGGTGCAGCCGGGCCGGGCCGGGCCATAGGCGCTGGACCCCGGGACTGCGGGGCTGGACCCCCGCAGCCGGACGCTGCCCCGCACCAGCATCCCGCGCACCGCCCCCGAGAGCCCTGCACTTACACAGCCGGCGGCCCCGGCACGGGCAGTCACGACCCACAGGGGCCGCGTCCGGGTTCCGAGCGCAGCTGCTGCCGCCGGCCGGGTACTCCTGCGCGTGCGCGGCGCTGGCCCGCCCCGATCCGCTCCGGGTTTCGAAGGGGACGCCCGGAGGGTGGCCGGGAGGAGGGCCGCGGCCGGGAACGGACAGGAGGGGCGGGGCGGGAAAGCGTTTTTTCCCAGTGGGTTTTAACGGCCACTGTCCAGAGCACAGCTCAGAGGCTCCCCCGCCAGCCCGCCGGCCTGTCGGAGATGCTCAGTGCTACCCCGTGTACCGCATAATCTCCTGTACAGGGGCCAGAGCCGGGGGGTGTGAGTGCGGGGCGGAGGGACTGCAGGAAGGAAACTGGCCCACGCAGCTTCCCGTAGGGTCGCACCTCATAGATTCCCGAGCCCCTCCAGGAGTGATCCCCGAGCGCAGAGCCAGGAGTCAAACCTGAGCCCCGCCGGGTGTGTCCCCCAACCAAAAAATAAATAAATTCCCTTTGTGCAGGGTGAGGAACATGTGCCAGGCGGCTGGAGCGTAGGCAGGGAGCTGGCGGAGCTTCAGGGCTCCCAACAGGCCACCTGCTGACGGAGCTGGGCCACCGCCACACACCCGCCATAAACCCCTTGGAGACTGTTGTTTTTCAATTTGGTTTTGGAGCCACACCCGGCAGTGCTCAGGGCTTGACTCCTGGCTCTGCACTCAGGGTTCACTCCTGGCGGGGGACCTGGGGGCTCTGGGGTGCCAGGTATGGAACCGGATACTCCACCGGGTATGTGGAGTACAGAGCTAGTGCCCACCGCAGCCCCACTGTATTATTACTCCAGCCCCTCGTGTGTGCTGATTCCATTTTTTGGCCAGATGCACGAATTTATTCAATTTTTTTTTTTTTTTTTTTGCTTTTTTGGGTCACACCCGGCAATGCTCAGGGGTTTCTCCTGGCTCTGCACTCAGGAATTACTCCTGGCGGTGCTCGGGGGACCATGTGGGATGCCGGGGAACTCTGCATCGAACCCTGGTGGGCATGGGCCGGCCGCGTGCAAGGCAAACGCCCTACCCACTGGACTATCGCTCCGGCCCCAATTTATTCAATTTTAGATAAAAAGAAACAAAAATCAGCGGCGTCCGGTGTCCTCGAAGCCCACAGTGACTGACTTTATTACTCATACGTCTCTATAAAACAATCATGAGTCCAGGACCACAGGAAAACCAGCTGAACTTACTGCTGAGAGGGTCCCAGGCCTGAGCAGAAAGGCGGCTGCAGGACTCTAGCCCATTTGAATTGCCAAAGCACCCATTTTATAGTTACCCCCTTGGCAAGCGGCCAGGTGGAGGCGGCTACTAAGGTGGGCCCGTGATTAAGACCCGTCCAGTCTGGTTGTTTGGGTCCGCTGAGGCGCCTGCCCTGGCTCAACCTCCCATTTATCAGTACCCAGCTGCGAAGGCACGCAAGGACCACAGCGACTGGACTGGCCACACGCCTGAGCTCCAGAGCGGTCCAGAGACCAGGTGCGACGTGAATGGACCAAAAAAATGAATGAAGTGACACGCCGCAGCCCGCCCCCCGGGGTCTCGCGGCCGCGGTCGCGGAGGAACCGACAGACGTTCCTACCCGCCAATCCGCAGCGCGGTTTTCCGGCCCCCGCCCTCGACCCCGCCTCCAGAGCGCCAAACTCCAGGCTGCAAGGAAAACCCGGAGCAGGAATTCCCAGGGCCGCCGCGGCCGCGTGCGCATGCGCCAGCCGGGGTCGCCCGAGATCTCGTTTCCCCGCGGGACGCGAGGGGCGGGGCCCAGGCTGAAACGCGATTGGCTGGGGTTGAGGGTTCTGAAGCCAAGCCCCCCCCCCCCCGCCCCCGGCCGCGCACCTCCGGCGTCATCGGACTATTCCCACCCCGCCAAGAGACCCCTGGACGGCGGGAGGCTGGCCGCACCGGAACTTCGCTGCTAGTGGGCGGGGCGAGCGGAGGCAGTCGGAAGTGACGCACGGCGCGACCGGAAGCACCGACGCCCGGCGCTCGTTGCCCTGGAGACCGAGGTTGCGTCAACGGCCCGAAAGTAGGCGCGGGCGCGGCGGAGTGCGCCTGCGCGGAGCATCTCGGGCGCCTCTAGACCGGCTGGGGTCTGCGAGGCTCATCTCAAGGGGTGTAGCGTGTTCTCAGGCCAGGCTAACAGGCTAAGGCGCTAATCTGGATCCACGTCAATCCCTGGAAAGCTGCTGGTTTCCCGTTTTCGCTAATCGCCTGTTTGGTTTATGTTTGGTTAGATTTTTGGGTTACTCCTGGGGATGCTCAGGGCTCACCTCTGGAGGGGCTCGGGAACCCTACGGGATGCTAGGGATTGAATCTGGGTAGGCCTACCCACTACACTATTGCTTGGGCCCCAAAGAATTTTTTAAGAAAATAAAAGGAAAAAAAACAGACTTTGATAATGCATATAAAGTGCCGATTCTTCCAGAAACTTTCACCGACTTATTTAGTACCCACAGGCCTTCACACAGTCATAGAGCGATCCATTATTTACTACATTACATTTTATTTGCTGGTTTTGAGCCCCCAACCCCCCAGGTGCTCAGGAACCACCATGGGACTGTCCTGGGGTCACACACCCAGAACTGCTCTTTAAGCTTACTCCTTGGCTGATTTTTTTTTTTTTTTTTGCTTTTTTGGGTCACACCCGGCGATGCTCAGGGGTTACTCCTGGCTCTGCACTGAGGAATTACTCCTGGCGGTGCTCGGGGGACCATATGGGATGGCGGGGATCGAACCCGGACCAGCACAGGCTGGCCGAGAGCAAGGCAAACGCCCTACCCGCTGGGCTATCACTCCGGCCCCAACTCCTTGGCTGATTTACTCCACTTTTTTTTCTTATTTATTTTGGTCTTTGGGGGTCACGTCTGGCGGTGCTGAGGGGGTTACTCCTATCTCTGCACTCAAGAATTACTGCTGAGGGGCCGGGGGGGGGGGGCGCTGGCCCGCGTGGGCCGCTGTGTCCGCGCGCCGGTGGGGGGCCGCGGGGGCAAAACGGGCAGAACGATAGCACAGCGGGAGGGCGTTTGCCTTGCACCCGCCAACCCCGGTTCCATACCCAGCATCCCATATGGTCTCCAGAGCACCGCCAGGAATAATTCCTGAGTGCAGAGCCAGGAGTAACGCCTGAGCACCCTGAGCATCGCGGGTGTGATCCAAAAAATCCAAAAATAAATTACTCCTGAGCACTTTCAAAGGTGATCCCTGAGTGTATAACCTGAAGTAATGAATATGACCCAAAATAGGTAAGAAAGAAAGAGTTTACATTTCAAAGTCATCTTTAAATCAGGAAAGTTCAAAAGAGAAAAGGCCAACCTCCAGCCTAAAGCTCTGTAGTTCCAAGTGAGACCACCAGATGTCAGAATGAGCCAAGTAGCTTCACTGGGAAACAGCCCTCCCGGGAATGAGGCCCCAAGATGCTGGGCCCGGCTCAAAGGGGCTGCTAGGTGGCGTCCTCTGCGGAGAGGCGGGGCCCGGGCGTTCTGGGAAAGACAGTCGAAAATTTTCGGGAAAATTTCACAAGGGACGTTAGTTGGCAGCAACTAATTCATGAAATAGGTGCTTTGACAAATCAGGTGATGTAGGATTCATTTTATGTCCCATATAAAATGTGACTGATTGTAAATATATATACATATAAAGGTGCTATTTAAAATAATGAGTTGGGGCCAGAGCTATAGTCCAGTGGGTAGGGCGTTTGCCTTGCACGCGGCCGACAAGGGTTCAATCCCAAGCATCCCACATGGTCCCCTGAGCACCACTAGGAGTACTTGCTGAGTGCAGAGCCAGGAGTAACCCCTGAGCATTGCCAGGTGTGACCCACAAAGCAAAAAAAAAAAATAAATAAATAAAAAATAAAATAATGAGTATGGGGTCAGCAAGATGGTATAGCAGGAAGGGCATGTGCTTTGCCCACGGCTGACCCAGCTTCAGTCCTCGGCACACAAACTTCCAAACCCACCGGAGTGATCCCTGAGCACCAACAAGTGTGGAACACCCCCCGAAAAAAACACAAAATAATAATGAGGTATACAACTTATGGCACGAGTTGTATATTAGTAATAAACAAAAATTGGGGCTGGAGCCATAGTACAATGGGGAGAATGTTTGCCTTGCATGAGGCTAACCTGGGTTCGATCCCGGCATCCCATAGGGTCCCCCGAGCACCACCAGGAATAATTTGAGTGCAGAGCCAGGAGTAACCCCTGAGCACAGAAAAAGAAAAAGAAAACCACCCAATGTCCCTCATAGAATGGTTAATGTGCTGCTTAGTGTTTGGTCTTTGTTTCTTTTGCAAGTGTTGTATTGTGGGGGCTGCACCAGGCCCAGCCTAGCAGTGGATTTCAGGCCAGAACCACAGGAGAGAGATCGGGCAGGGAAGCCCCCGGCACAGGGGGGGCATCCGGACTCTACCTGCACCCTACAATAACTTGACATGCCGCGTCCTGGATGCAAAGCTTCTTAGCAACACAGTTCCCCAGAACCGTGGGTGCAGGAATATCCACTTCTGAGCTCACACCAGAATCAGAGCCAGATGGTCATATGTTAGGCAAACACCTTTCCCGCCATCCTCTTGGCCCCAAATCCCTGATTCACGTCACTGGGGTGACAGCACCCCACCAAGCAGGTGAAGTTTCCACAAGGGTGTGGGACAGACGCTTTCGTGGCCAGAGAGGGGGAGATGCGGTGATCAGCCCAAAGGAAAGGTTTGGGGTCCCTGGAGTGCGCAGGCAGGAGGTGGCAGGCCTGAAGCAGAGGGAGGGGCTCTGGCTAATAAGGTGATCTCCGAAGGGTCCCAAGGGTTCTTAGCAACTGTCTGGAGAGAGGCCACTTGGAGCCGTGGCTTGGAAGAGGCGGAGAAACTTGACCTACACACAGGAAAGCGTCACCTGGGCTTCTACATCGAGTCAGTCTCCAGTGGAATAAAATAGAATTCCTGTGTGCACACACCTTCCTGACCGGCTTCCCCAGCATCACAAGCATTTTCCATGCTGCTGCAGGTTAGACACGCCACTTGTGAAATGCTTATGTCACGTTTACAAAATATCTGTTACTGCACTGCTTGTCTCCTGGGGATTTTTTTTTTCCTTTTTTGGGTCACACCCGGTGATGCTCAGGGGTTACTCCTGGCTCTCTGCTCAGGAATTACTCCTGGCGGTGCTCGGGGACCATATGGGGATATGAATCCAGGTTGGCTGAGTGCAAGGCAAATGCCCTCCCCGCTGTGCTATCGCTCCAGTCCCTCCTGGGGATCACCAGCTGCCCGAGCTGAGGCCCCAGTCCACAGGGAGCTGTAGAGGCCCGGGCTGCAAGCAGGCGGGGACGGGGAGGTGCTTACAGCACCCGGCCCCCACTGAGCGGCCACAGAGCTGGCCTCTGGCTCTTTCCCTCTTCACTGTGTGGCTGTCCTGGCCGCTGCTGTAGTGGCAGGTGGGCCCCACACAGGCATGGAGGCCACACTCAGCGGTGCTCAGGGCTGACTCCTGGCAGGGCTCGGGAGATCCTCTGGGTACTGGGGGTCACGTCCAGGTGGGCTGCGAGCCAGGCAAGCGCCCTCCCCTGCTGTCCGACTGCTCCGGCCTGTTTCAGGTCAAACGAAGCACCCCTCCTTGCTCCAATGTGACGAATGCCGGAAAATCTCCTGCTGCATGATACAAACCAGACGCCTCCATGGGCCTGGGCTGTGAGGACACAGGGGCGCATTCCAGGCCCGCTCCAGGGGAGACTTGTCGCTCTGGTCTCCTTGCGTGCCCAGGGTTTTGTCCTACACGGGTTAATCCTGGGGCTGGACAGGCCCCTGTGGAGCAGCCACCATGGCCAGAGAGAGGGCTGCGACGATCTCCTCTTTCCTTCCAACCCCGCTAAGCCCTTGCACCCCCTGGGCTGCCCACGGGCACACTGGCCTTTCATGTACTGCGCAACACTGCTCACGGGGCCCACAGCCACTGGCCTGCCCTTGGTCCCGGGGCCCTCCCAAGGAGTCTTTTCCTTCTCTTCCCGCCTCCCCACCCATGACCCATAAAGCTATGGGGTTTGTTCATTTACTTTTCAGAATTTGGGTCACACCTGGTGGTGCTTTAGGAGCTACTCAGGAGTCGCGCACAGGAGTCTGTGCTCCAGCCTGCCCATAGGGGACCACCCGGAAAGCACCAAGAAACTGGCTTTGGAGCAACAGGTCCAGCAAGACCAAGCTGACCTCGAGCAAACTCTGCATGATCCCAGCTCTGCACGAACTAATGCAAGAGTGTCTCTGCAGCATCCCTGCTGACGAAGAGCAGAAGGGCATTGGCCTTGCACATGGCTGTCCTAGGCTCGACCTCGAGCACCCACGGAGTCCCCCGCCCCACCAGGGGCAATCCTCGAGTCAGCAGGAAGCACTCAGCACTTGAACCAAACACCAAGCTATAAACAAAAGAACTGGCCCACTCCTACATTGGAAGGCCCAGCATCGGTAGTTACTGACCCCGTGCCCCCGTCCACTCTGGGGGGTCGGAGGCTGTCCGCAGTGCAGGGGGAGGTTGGACGGGGTGGGGGAGCACATCGCGCACTCACTCCTGCAGGGACCCACAACACTTTATTTTCTGTTTGGTTTCTGGGCCACACCCAGCCGTGCTCAGGGATCACTGGCTTGGGGACCAGCTGGGATCTGGGCTGGAACCCATCTGCTGTGTGCCAGTCAGTGCCCCCTGCTGTGCCAGTTGTCCTTAGCGCTTCCTTTATCAGCCTTAGCATAAGCTGGCACTCGGTAAAATCTATTTTTTTTTTCCTTTTTGGATCACACCCAGCAATGCTCAGTAGTTACTCCTGGCAGTGCTTGGGGACCATATGGGATGCCACGGGTAGAACCCAGGTCGGCTGCATGCAAGGCAAACGCCCTACCTGCTGGACTATTGCTCCGGTCAGCGTAAATGCTACTTGTGGGCTTGCTTAAATATCTGGTGCCTAATTTATTTTTTTTTGTTTTGTTTTGGGTCACACCCAGCAATGCTCAGGGGTTTCTCCTGGCTCTGCACTCAGGAATCACTCCTGGCGGTGCTCAGGGGACCATATGGGATGTCGGGATCGAACCCAGGCCGGCATGAGCCAGCCGCGTGCAAGGCAAACGCCCTACCCGCTGGGCTATCGCTCCGGCCCCTAATTTAAATTTTTTGGGTCACACCTGGCAGTGCTCAGGGGCTACTCCTGACTAGGTGTTTGGGAGACCTTGAGCTGGGGGATGGCGCCTGCCACCCCCTCCCCAGAGTCAGCGCTCAGCCCACCAAGTTCTCCCTGGCTTGCTACTTTTTAAATTTTTGCATTTTGGAGTCACACCCAGTGATGCTCAGGGGATACTCCTGGCTTTGCACTCAGGGGACCCTACGGGATGGAGGAGATCGAACCCGGGTCGGCCGGGTGCAAGGCAAACCCCCTCCCGCTGGACTGTCGTTCTTTGACGGCGCCGACCGGGCACCCCCAGCGCTGAGCGGCGACGCCAACACGTCATCTGATTCTGATTCGACCAACAACCTGGGCGGGCAGCAGCAAGAACTGTCTGAAGTCCCCACACTCGAGCTTGGGAGAGCGTGGGGGTGAGCGGAGCCTCCCCGCCTCCGACAGGGCGCACGGTCACCGCGCCAAAGCCGTCAAGCCCTCGGTGCCGCCCAGCCCATCATTCCTTCCCGCGGCGTCTCCGTCGCGCTCCCGCCCGCGCGGGCTCCTTCTGCGCAGACGCGGCCGGCGCGCGGGGCATCACGGGACTTGCAGTCCGGCGCCCGAGGCCCGGCACTACAACTCCCACAGGGCAACGCGGCGCCGCCCCCACACCGGCCCCACCACCTCGCGGCGGGTCTCCGCGGCCGCCCGCGGGAGGGGCGCGAAGATGGCGGACGTGGCCGTCGGCAGAGACAAGTGCGGGGACCAGCGGCTCGTGTCCCTACCGCTGTCCCGCATCCGGGTCATCATGAAGAGCTCCCCCGAGGTGTCCAGTATCAACCAGGAGGCGCTGGTGCTCACAGCCAAGGCCACGGTGAGGCGGGCCACGAGCCAGAAGGCGTACGGGGGGACGGACGCGGAGAGGGGCCACCCGGAACCGTCGTAGCCCGCCCTCCGGATTCCACCGCGCGGCCCAGCGCTCTGAGGCCCGCTCCCCGACGGCTTTTCCCCTGGGCTCGCGCGCGTGTCCTCCACCTCCTGCCTCATTTCTGCCGCCGCGCGCCCGCCCCAACGTCCCGCTCGCTCTGCGCGCTCCCGGCGCTTCTGTTTCCCGGACCCGCCCCTACACCTAGCCCCGCCCATCATCGCCTGGCTCCGCCCTCATGGGCTGGCCCCGCCTCAATCCCGCAGTTTCCCGCGCACCTCTTTCGCTTAGTCCCGCCCTGTCTCCGCCCTTCCTCTTGAGGCTCCTCCACTTGGCCCCGCCCCCCTGCGCGCTCCCAGAGCTGCCCCTATTATTTGTCCTAACACACGCCCTAGTGGGCCTTCCCTGGTCGCACCCTTCCCTCTCCGTTTCTTTCTTTTTTTTTTCACACCTGACTGCTCGGGGGACCATATGGGATGCCGGGGATCAAGCCCGGGTTGGCCGCGTTCAAGGCAGAGGCCCTCCCCGCTGTGCTATCGCTCCCGCCCCCATCCCTCTCCATTTCTTTGGTGACTCGGAGATCTGCACTCCTCAAAGGACCCTTGATGCCCAGGCAAACGCATAGCTCGCAGGGTCCCTCCTAAGGGAAGTGCGTGCGCCCCACATCCTGGGGCCCCACTTCAGGCTCTTGGCCAGCGCTCTCCGCACTGGGAGGTGGTTTTGCTTGTTCGGATCTTGGGCACTTGACTTTGTGGGGCGCTGGGTCATCTGGCGCCTAGGAACCCCCGCCCGCGCGTGCAGTTGGCGCTAAAAGCTGGTGTTTGTGCCCGCAGCTGCACCGGTCCCATCAGGCCTGAGCCTTCCGAGCTGGCATCCTCTGCTCAGCCTTAAGTTATCTTGGTTGAGTGCAAGAGGTGCAGAGAAGGACTGGGGTCCATGGGGCCCCGTGGTTCATAGAAGCGCTGGGGTGTGGGGTGTGTAGGGAAGAAGGGCTGGAGTTCAGCACAAGCTCACCGCAGCTCAGCGTGGGTGCTCAGCCCAGGCGTGCTCTTGGGGTGATTGTTTCCCGGAAAAGTAAAGACGGAATAGCTTAGTGCTGCCAGGTAGGGCCAGGGGCTGCGCAGGCTCCAGTGGAGTCCTGAGCCCTAAGCACAGCAGGTGACTCAGGAACGGGGCGAGGAGGGCGGTGGGGAGATGCTCGCAGATCTCTTCTGCCAGGCTTGCACTGGTGGCCCCGTCCCTGACACCCCCTCACTGCTGGCACTGCCACCCAGAGTGGTATTCGGGCCTGTTTGTCACACCTGGGGGCAGTGTTGAACATTGCAGCTGTAACAACTCACCGGTCCCCAGACCCCAAGCAGATGTTTATGCGGGCCGGTCGTCGGAGCGGCTCCTCCCTTGACTCTCCAGAGATTGGCCCTCATGTATGAGTGACGGGGAAGCACTTTCATAGACTTTGTTATGGCTTTTTTGGGTCACACCGGCGATGCCCAGGGGTTAATTTCGTCTCTGCGCTCAGGAATTACTCCTGGCCGTGCTTGGGGGCCCTATGGGATGGCGCCATCGAACCTGGTCAGCCTCCTGCAGGGCAAACGCCCTCCCCGCTGTACTATCACACTGGCCCTCTGATTGGTCCTCTTATAAACCCTTATTTGCATATCCAGTCCATTGGTTTCCCCACTTGCTGTCGTTTGCATAAAGACACAAATGCAGGGGCGGAGCGATAGCCCAGCGGGTAGGGCGTTTGCCTTGCAGTGGCCGCCTGTGCCGGCCTGGGTTCGATCCCCGGCATCCCATATGGTCCCCCGAGCACCACCAGGAGTGATTCCTGAGTGCAGAGCCAGGAGTAACCCCTGAGCATTGCCGGGTGTGACCCAAAAAAGCAAAAAAAAAAAAAAGACACAAATGCAGCCACAAGGTGGGATGCAATCTGATGCCTTTTTGGTCACACCTGGGGATGCTCTGGGGTTACTCCTGGCTCTGCACTCAGGAATTACTCCTGGTGGTGCTCTGGGACCCTGTGGGATGCCAGGACCTAACCCGAGTTGGCCACATACAAGGCAAACGCCCTACCTGCTGTGCTATCACTCCCGCCCCACTTTCACAGACTTTGAGTGAGGAACGCAGACTGTGGAAGGGCGGGATCTGCTTCGCAGCTGACATGCGTGTGCTTCCTTACTCCATTGCCCCTTTCCCGGTTTCCTGAGACCCCGAGGCCACGATAACCAGCAGCCATCTGAGCACTTGTTAAGAACTTAGTTTGGGACTGGAGAGGTGGTATAGTGAGAGCGGGGGGGGGGCATTTGCCTGCAGGTAGCCAGCCTGGGTTCCATCCCCAACAGACACGCCACAGGGCCCCCTGAGCCCCACTCAGGAGTGAGCCCCGAGACCCTCGGTGCGGCAGCCCCAAACCAAAACCAGTACCTGTGTTCCTTCCTGTGCGCAGTACATCTCTCGCCCCTGCGCCCCTCCAGGAGCTGTTCGTGCAGTACCTGGCCACCTACTCCTACAGGCATGGCAGTGGGAAGGAGAAGAAGGCGCTCACCTACAGCGACCTGTCCAGCACCGCCGAGGACTCTGACACCTTTCAGTTCCTGGCAGGTGCGTCGCTCCGGGCGGTCAGCGGAGCCCGAACCGCCGCAGCCCCAATGACGCCAGTGCGCCCTGCATGTATGGTCTGCTGTGACCTAGAGCTGGAAGCGCATTTGGCCCGTGGCAGAGACACCACAGCCTGTACACAGATGCCGTCAGAGGGAAAGCGAACAGAGGGAGCCATGAGGGTGGTGGGGGTGAAGCGGGCTGGGCGCTGCGCTGGTCTGAGAGGGGCCACAGCACTGGGAGCACAGGCGGGCTGGGAAACAGGCTTCGGGCCCTACTGGGCCGTGGCGGCCAGTGTGGTGCTGTGCCCTATGCGCTGTCGCCACCTGTTTTTCAGATATATTGCCAAAGAAGATTTTAGCCAGTAAGTATCTGAAAATGCTCAAAGAGAAGAGCGCCTCGGATGAGGAAGAGAGCGCGCCCACCGAGAGCGGCGACGAAGCAGAAGCCTAAGCCCAAGCAGGTCAGCTCAGCAGCCAGCCTGCGCGGACGCCGCCTCACACCAGCCGTACCTGTTCCCCAGGGTGGGGACCTGCACCCACAGACCGCGGCCTTCAGGGGCATTCTCCCTGACAGCTGGACGACCTGAGTGCCAGGTGTGCACATTCGTGAATGTAGACTCTGAAATCAGTCCTAGCAAACAGCTAAACTACTAAATAGTTCCTGGAAACTAGTTTAAAAATGACAGAACTTTTGTGGTTTGGGCATAGTATATTACATTTGAATTTTGTATTTAAAAAGAATTTGTACTTCAATAAACCACCCCTTTTTATTAAAGAACTTAATGTATTTTTACAGTAAATTTGTGGAACTTGTTCTGGAGTCCCATTGCTCGATGCTGTTCTCCAAGACTTTTGTGCAATTAAAAAATAAGCATTTCTGGGGCTGGAGTGATAGCACAGCAGAGAAGGCATTTGCCTTGCACATGGCTGACCTGCATTTGGTCCCCGGCATCCCATATGGTCCCTGAGCACTGCCAAAAATAATTCCTGAGGGGGCCGAAGCCATAGTCCATCGGGTAGGGCATTTGCCTTGCATGCGGCCAGCCTGTGCTGGTCCAGGTTCGATTCCTGGCATCCCATATGGTCCCCGAGGACCGCCAGGAGTGATTCCTGAGTGCAGAGCCAGGAGTAACCCCTGAGCATTGCCAGGTGTGACCCAAAAAGCAAAAAATAATAATAATAATAATTCCTGAGTGCAGAGCCAGGAGTAGCCCTTGAACATCACCAGGTGTGGACCACCCCCAAAATAAGCAAAAATAAATAGATAAAATAAACACCCAGAGGAAAGTCATTATGATATCCAAAAGAAAATTTTTTTTTTGGGTACATGGTAAGATATACTGCCACATATTAAACTGTTTTCCACCCCTTATTTACAAAGTGGCCTGCAGGAGATAACTCCAGGCAAGGTAAAGGGGCTCTGGGCAACAGTGTACCATAACACCAGCCCTGAGGCCCGTGTCCAGGCTGTGAACACTGGAACCTGAGTTCCAACCCTGTCACTGCCTGGACACAGAGTAGCTCTCACCAGCACTGGAGCTGCTCCCCTGTCAACCCAAACCAGAAGAGTCAGCATCTCAAGTGCCCACCCCACACAGGTGACATTTCTGGCCCCTGTCTCTCCAGCCGTGTAGCAACAGTTGTGATCTGCATCTAGGAACACGCAAGAGGTGTGTGGACAGGTTTTTTCCCCCAAATTTTATTACACCACTTTTAGACATACAATTGCAAGATGCTTATGTAGAGTTTTGGTTCTACAGTGTTCCAACACCCATCCCTCTATCCGAACCCATCTCCCATCACCAAAGTCCCCACCTCCCTCCCCCCTCCCACACCTCAACTACTTAAGGCGGGTTCTGCATATCTTTTCTCTCCTCCCGCCTACCTTTCCTGCACATCGTAGAATGCAGTGCATTAAAGGACATTACTGTTTCCACTAGTTTGATGGGCTTAGGGGCCTCATGGTCAGCATCTGGACAGCGAAGGTGGCAGCCAGTGTGGTGGGCGAGTCTCATCCGGCTGCTTCCGGGACCCCCCAGAGGTGATGGGCCCACTCCCAAAACCCATCTGTCCTTCTGGGAGCCCCCTGGTCAGCTGAGCCTGGGGAGGCGGAGTTCCAGCTTCCCCCCCAGCCGCGCGTGAGACTGGTCAGTTTTGTCACCTCCATTAATGCTTGCAACCCCTTTCACATACATATGCACATCATTGGTGTTTTCTGTCTTGGTGTATTTTCTTTTTGAAGTTTCACAGATTTTATTAAGGAAGTTTTAGGAAAGGGAAAGGGAGAAAGTGAGAGTAACGTGCTCAAGGGAGAACGCGGGCTAGTCCAAAGACAGAGAATGAGTAAGAGAGAGTAAACATCTCAAGAGGGGAGATACGGGCAACGCACGTGCTCGGGTACCACATGTGCTCGCCATGTAGGCTCAGGCAGCATGTGCGCCAATCTTGGTGTATTTTCAAGTTAATTTTAAAATATTTTAGGGGCTGGGGCCGAGCGATAGTCCAGTGGGTAGGGCGCTTGCCTTGCACGCAGCCGACCTGGGTTCGATCCCCGGCATCCCATATGGTCCCGGAGCACCGCCAGGAGTAATTCCTGAGTGCAGAGCCAGGAGTAACCCCTGAGCATTGCTGGGTGTGACCCAAAAAGCAAAAAAAAAAAAAAAATTAGGGGCTGGAGCGATAGCACAATAGGGTGTTTGCCTAGAACTCAGCCAACCCAGGTTCAATCCCCAGCATCCCATAGGATCCCCGAGTACCACCAGGAGTAACCCCTGAGACTTGCTGGGTGTGACCCAAAAGCAAAAGAAAAAAAAAAAAAAAAAAATCAGAGGCCAGAGCGATAGCACAGCAGAGGGCATTTGCTAGCACGGGCCAACCCAGGTTCAATCCCTGGCATCCTATCTGGTGCCCTGAGCACAGCTAAGGGATTGAACCTGGGTGCAGAGCCAGGAGTAACCCCTGAGCATTGCCGGGTATGACCCAAAAAGCCAAAAAAAAGAAAAAAGATCTTTATTTTTGTGGTTTGGGTCACACCAGGAGATGCTCAGGGGCCAGTTACTCCTGGCTGTGCTTAGGAAGCACAGGGACCACTGCGTGTTGGTTGCTCCCAGGATCCTGCCCAAACCGGACAGGGCGAGGGGTCTGGTCTGACCGAGTGCATTGGTGATGGCCTTTTAGTCTCTGGAAGCTGCACCCAGGGCGGATCTGCCATGAAAGCCATTTTTGGGCATCTACACGTGCTCAGCGGCTTCGCTCACGCTCTTTCCTTCAGAGGTTCCAGAAACCTAGACATGGTGGTGAGGCCTCTGCTGCTTCCAGGGATTTCATTTTCTGGCTCTTGTCTCTGCTGCCAGCAGAGAGGTGAGCCGGCAGCGTGAAGGGCAGCCTCAGAGACCAGGCCCCCTGCCTTCATCACACTTGCTCTGCCCTGTCTGTCCTGTGGGCTGAGGAGCCTTCCCAGGAGTCGGCCCCAAGCCCTGTGTGGCTCCCACTCAGCTGCGCCAAGAAATGATGAGCTGGGGAAAGGCAGCTGTAAATACGAGAGGTTTTATTTTATTTTTTTTGCTGACATACTATGAGGCAAAACAAAACTGACACCATACAAAATAACTTTATAAAATATCATTCACATCATATTTGATCGGATTTACAGCATTCTGTGCATGTTAAGGTTTATGTAAGGAGGTGAAAAACACTATGCCAAACTTTTTAGTATTAGTTTATATACACACAGTAAGAAACAAAACAAGTAACTGTTAGGGTTTCCATGAATTTATTGCAAAAATAGTGCAAACTACTTAACCTAGTAAGCTGTAAAACAAACTCGAAAGGACCCAGCTAAGCTTAAACATGACAATTGGTGCTCGGGGCCCGCCTTTAGCTTTTCCACCAGTTCACTCACTCTGAGACCACCATGGCCTGCTGGGCCGAGGGAACACTGGCCCCGAGACAGGTCTGTCTGGCTGCTGACGCCCGCCGAGTACCGTTAGGGCCGTGCTACTCAGGCGACGGCGCGCGGTGAGGTCTGTGTTGAGGCATTTAGATGCCGCAATGCTTAAAGTCTAACCTTGTAAGTCAGTTATCCAACCTCGTGATGACATGGACAAAGAATCCCGGAAGCAGCGTGGACAGAAGGGGCTGGGGGGCACAGCGCCCTCCTGTGCAGGCGCACTGGGGGAGAGGGTCATTCTACAGGTGGGCAACCTTTGAATCAGATATTGCAGTAAGAAAAAAAAAAAGACTTTTATAGCTACAAGAGTAACTTCAACATTTCATTAGTCTAGTGGGGTCCAAAAGCATATACCTAAACAAAATAATAAGAGCAAAAACAAAATGCTACATATAAAAGCTAAAGAAACAAAATGCAGCATATTCAGGTTCTTTTTCTTGAGGTACCTATATAAATTTAATCACCTGCCCCAAAGGACTCTTGTCAGGTAAAAAACAAAATGCTTCCTGGCCAGCCAACCACAGGGCACGTTATTACAGAGAAAGTGCAACACGGCGGATCTTTGCAGCATACAGCAGGGTGACCCCACCCCACACTGCTGCTGAGACCCTGCAGCAAAGAGCCCCCATGCCAGCTCCCAAAGCTCTCCACTAAGGAATGTCGGCTCCCTTGTAAAATTCAGAGATCTCTTGAAAATAGTAAAACTACAGACTACAGGAAAGATCCCTAATTTTTATATCTTATCGGTACAAAAATCAAATTGTTAAGACTCCAA
The DNA here is from genome assembly GCA_021461705.1 of Cryptotis parvus. Lineage (NCBI taxonomy): Eukaryota > Metazoa > Chordata > Mammalia > Eulipotyphla > Soricidae > Cryptotis > Cryptotis parvus. Next base: position 50,279 of record JAJIBD010031917.1, on the reverse strand, counting down.
AATATTGTTCACTTCCAAAGAATTAAGTTAAAAAGATCACCATAGTAGGAAAAGTCTAGAATTGTAAACCGCCAAATAGAAAAGCATGGAAAGTCCTCGATCTCCTCTTTCCCACCTGCCAGAAAGCTGGGGTGCTGGGAGCAAGGCCCCAACAGCACCCCTAAAGACCACCAACACCCTGAAGGTGTGGTGAGATGGAACAAGACAACAGTCCAGGTGCTGCTGAGAGCTCAAATGAAAGAAGGTGCCAGGGCCTGGGTGCAGACGCCTGTGGCGGCCATGATGGGAAGGTCGGAGATGACCGCAGTGCAGGGGCCAAGGGTTGCCCATCACCTCTGCACTGGCACAGAAAAAGAAGGGAGAGGAAAAAAAAAGGCCAGCACAGAAGGTTGGGGGTTTCTTGTAACATGAATTTTCTCTGGGACTTTTATTTTCCTTTTTCACGAGAGGGCAGTTGGGATTCCAAAGCACATTATAGTTGGCTGAGGGGGGGTCTATTAAGTTTCACGGCCAATATAAAGTTCATTTCAAACGGGTTTTTCAATGCATTAGGATTCAACACAAAAGGCACAAAATAAATAAAAAGTATTAAATAAACGGAAAGATGACTTCAAGCTTCGTGTGGAGTTACAGCTCACTGTTTGGTTACTTTTTCCAATTTAATTTGACAGACTAAGTAAATAGCACCCAACTGTTTAACTGAGGTAGATCCACATTGTAAAGAAAGCTGGGTCCCCCTCCATTTTGTGTCTAAATTTAAGATGCTTTTGCAGAAACACAAACCCACGGATCAAACACAGAGGCTGGGCCAGGCGGTGGCGCATGGGGAGAAAGTGCAGGGCGCTGGAGCTGCCAGGCCTGCGGCAGGTGGGTCGGCTCAGAGCAGCGAGCCCACCCAGACAGCTGGACCCAACTGGGCCTGTCCTGGTAGGTAGGGCGGGCTGAGCCTGAGTGCCACAGAGCCACACCGTCCCTTTCACTCCAGCAGAGTGGGGGGAGGGGACAGGGGGCGAGAGAGGGAGAGAGGCGGAAAGTTCTGTACCCACGTTTCCCTTCCGTAACTCCAGAGATACGACTCGGTCAGCTCCGACAAAGCATCTTGATCTGAACAGTTTAACCTCACTCTGCCGAAGATTTTTGCATACTCTGAAACTCACAAATTTAACATCTGATTAAGGCTTCATCTGAAGTGGCGTCACCAACTAGCGTCAAGCAAGCCTGGGACATCCTCAAAAAAACACAGCGTGGGGCTCGGCCCGAGACAGGACAGTGAACTGGGTTCAGCCCAACACTGCACAGACACGGCTGCACAGACAGGGCCTGCAGCTGCTCGGTTTCTTAGAAAAGTTGACTTCAAAGGTCATGATACAATTCACGCAAAACGCCTCCAAAAATGTTTCATGGAGGGAGGCGCACGCACATGTGTGTGGCGGGGGCAGGGGGTTAAGAAGCGGCAAGATCAATCTATGAACTTTTGAATTTGTTTTTGGTTGTTTTTCAATTATTTTATAAAAATAAAATGAAACTAGAAAAGCAGATAAACTCAGGGTTAAAACCCTCAATACATATTAGGTAAGTAATCGGAAGTGTACCAGAGGTAAGAGAAAACTGGATTCAGACACTACATTCTTTCCTTGTATTTACGATAACGAGCCACTTTGCTGCTTGAGACTTACATTCTGACAATTCCCCACAAAGTAACAACTCCCTTGCCTCTACAGATAGAAAAAATGAATTCACACTTTCAGCAACTACATTCAATTCCACTATCAAGTTCCGCTGTCGAAGGAACGCTAGAGCAGAGACCTGTGAGGTGCTGACTCGGGGGCTGCTCACCAAGCAGACCACCTCCCCGAGGGGAGGCTCGGGTTTACATACCACCCACCAAGGAAGCCCCGCATTCCATTTTCTGGGGTGCAAGGGCTGGGGTCTGACCCAGCTCACCGAGGAAAGGAGTCCTTGACACACCAAGCCGTCCCAAGGAGTTATGAGGGGGGCCATGGTTCTCCCCCAGAGTGCCCAGGGCTAACCCCCCCGTGCTGTGCTGGCCGCTGAAACCAGGCAAGGGAGGACGGCTTGGTGACGCTGCATCCCGGCCGGTCTTCACAGCCCTGACTAGAGAGGCAGCACCAAAGAGCAGGTATTTCAGGGCAAGGTGCGCTGTACCGTGTGGGGGAGAGAGTATTTGGTGTTGTAGCATGAACTCAGAATGACCTAGTTCCAGAAGGCTGTCAATGAAGGAACCCGCTTTCTCCAGCTCCCCCAAAGGGGTGTGTGTGGCAGATGAAGACAAGAACCATCTGCCACACATGCTGAATGTGACTCTCCTTGGCCCCCAGACGGCAAGACTATATGCTCCCAAGAGCACCTATGGTGTCAGTCCTCCTGGAATCACCTCACACCACCCAGAGCACAGCGGCAAGACTGCCACAAGGTTCTGGGGGACACCTACCCAGGGGTCCGGCCACCAGGCCTCGGCGGCCTGTCCTATTCCCACCTTGGGACACAGCACCAAGAGCAGGCAGGGCCAGAGAAGGGGCTCGGGAGATAGGAGAGCACAGCGCCTCTCCTTGAACACCTGCCCTGCTGAAGCCTCTAGCACTGAAAAGCCAATGAGGTTCTGGAGGGAGAAGCCACAGTCCCCACATCCCAGAAGGGCAACACAGGTGGCGCTTCCAGCCAGGCGCACATGGGCAGGTGGGGCCTGCTTGGGGCCCTCCCCAGAAGCCCCTCTGGCCCTGCGACAGCACGCAGGAGCTCTGGAGAGAGGTGAGTGGGACAGCAGAGGGAACTGGGCCTGCTTTGTGCCCTTACCGAGAGGTATCGTGAGGTCACATCAGGCCCCTGCAGCGCCGTCACACATGGCGGTGACACAGCAGTGACCTCCTAGCCCCCACAGAACCACATCCTCTCGCTACAAAGCACCAGGGGTGGATGGGATGGCGGACAGGTGACACTGATGGAGTGGCAGCCTTGGGGACCCCGTGGGGATCTGACACCCACCCCCCCTCCGTGTCCAACAGCATGGCAAGAACTGCCTACACATCAGTGCAGCCATGAAGCTGCAATTCCAGGAGCGGTGCTGGGCCCAACCCCTCTGGGAAAGGGAGGACTCAGACATGGAGCAGGTCCTTGTGAGTGGGGACACACAGTTGAAGGTCACCAGGAATGGCTATGGCTTGCAGGCCAGGGAACTGTGAGCTGAGTGCACCCATGGTTGTGGCTCCACCTAGGTGGGACCTGCTGCAGAGCCAGGAGAGGCCCAGGGAGACCCGACTCCAGCCTGTGCAGCCCCAGCTGCCCAGCCAGTGTCCCCATGCCACTGCTGCCGGCACTCTACCCTGAACCTAGTATATCAAATATAGAATCTGACTGAGAATCTGCCTTGTAAAAATAAGACCCAATCACCCCGCTGACCAATTCCAAAAACACAGTGGTGCCTATGTAAGAAAAAACAATTCTTCCCAGAAAACTACTATTGTGGCTTTCAAAAATAAACCATGCAGCAAACTCGAAGGTATGGACCAGGTGGGCTACAAGCACTAGGCTGGTGCCTGCCACCTCCAACAGGCACCTCCCATCGCGGAGCCAAGCAGGGCAGGAAGGGGATGAATTTCAACACTTGCACTTAATAACAACAAAACAACACAGAACAGAACTTCAGGAACACCCCCAGAACACATCTAAGTGCCGTTTGAAAGGGAGTCCCCCCGCAGAGAACATGCCGGAGAGAGGGGAGGGGCATACCCCGAGCCCCCTGACCACAAAACCACATCAATTGGGAGCGAGAGCAGCCCACAGCACAGTGGCACAGCTCAGAGCCGAGAACGGCCATCCTGGAGCCTCTCAGAGGCACCCACAATCTGCGTGGGGACACAGAGACGCTGCCTTCATCTTCCTATAGTGAATGCTCTGTGCACAGCCAGAGCGCCAGATTCGACACCCCAAGTTCACATTCAGTTTGCTTAAAGCAAGGCACACCTGACTTGACAGTGTGGGGGAGGGGGCCGGGCTGCAAGGGGACGCCTCAGGCCTGCCTCCAGGCCCAGCGGGGGTGGGACGAGTCAGGGCGCCCCCTCGGCCAGGCGTCACTGTGGGGCGAGCAAGTGAGAAAGCAGGTGGACAGGGCGAGGCCTGAGCCTGCTGCACTGGGCGTGACGCATCTCAGGATCAAGCCTAGCAGGGACTGGTAGAAATTTGGGAAACAAGTATTTACCTGAGAAACTGTAACTACAGCCATTTGGATTCTGACCACCAGACAGGTACAAAGGTGCGGCGTGAGCACGAGGAGACCTCTCGCTGTCCTGCTCTCCCTTCCCGAGAGAACCTTTTCTGCTCCGGGAGGGGGTGCTCTGTCGCCCCAGTCTGCATGCTGCCAGCACGAGGGGAGAAAGCAAACACAACCTGGAGTGGTGCTGGCCAGAGGTCCTCCACGAGAGATGAGAAAAGGATACAGCAGAGACCAATGTGACCACCCCGGGCCCCTTCCAGCGAGTGAGACGGCCTGGGCAGCGGGTAGTGGGCGGATAGGGGGAGGCAACTGCAAGCATGGAGCGACACAGGAGGACCCCCGGCCAAGTGTGAATCAGCTGCTCCCTCAGTGGGAAGTGTCTGAGGGCTAGATGGGGGCTTCAAATGGGACAGCCCCCGCCGTTCAGCCTCAGTCAGATCCTCTCAGTGGGGGAGGAGCATCCACAAGGAACCGCAGTTCAGGATGGAAGGGTCAGCACGCCCATTTGTGCTTCGCGGCTGGGGGGAGGGGGTGTCCCACGGGGCGGGGGGGGGGGTGGCGCCCTGGGAGGGAGGTACGGGCCGCAGCACCCCGGGAGATACACAGGCTCCTGCTCGCCAGCACCGGGGGCCGTGGGGCGACTATAGCCCCGCCCCGCTAATACTCGGATACACTAAACAAGTAACAGGAAGAAGCACCCGCAGTCCCCACGTGAAAACCAGTTTCTACCTATCCCAGTAATACTGCAAACCAGGCGTCTCTCCTTCCCTCACGCCTCAGACACAGTGAGAGGATTGTACTGTGTCCACCCCACAGACCCGTATTCTTCAGAAACTTTGGAAATAAATCACAGTCCTAGAGGCGAGTCTGTGCTCAGACTGCCAGCATTCTGTCTTTGCTCTTTTTTTGTTTTGTTTTACATAAATTTCTACTAAAATGGCACTTGCCTGCCAATCTCTCTGGGCCTATGAGTGTAAACGCGCCGCCTACCTCTGCTTGCTCCTGGCTCCTTACCCAGAGCGGGCAGGTGGCGGCAGAGGTGCCCTGCCTGGGGCACCTGAGGAGTTGGGGTCAGCCCCAGCAGGAGCACACTCGGTCACTTGGAGTGGGAAGGCTCAAGGCTTTAAAACCACCCGAGCGGCGAGTGCTCCCTCTTAGAGTGCTCACGGCTAGTTCAAGCCCATCCCTTTGCTAGAGAATCATGTGTTAGAAACAACTACATTGAATGACCAAATAAATTAAAAATGTTTTAAAGCCCTGAGTTCATAGACTGGTTCTGGGAGGTGTTCGGGAACACGGGACTCTGTTTTAACAAGCAGCTTAGAGATTTTGGCAAACCAGACTTCCTCACGGCAGTGGCCTCACACGGGCTGCAGTTCCAAATCCGAGTTTAAAATCGGGACGGAAGGCAATCTGGAAATGGCGAATCGAGCGAAGCCGACGGACGTCTCAGGTTCCACGCGGGCTGAACTGAGGGGTTGGGCCTCTGTTGGTCTGAGTGTAGCTGGTCTCGTGTGAATCCAACTGGTACAGTCGTCAGCACGTCAGCAGTCAGGCGAAGTACATGGTGCGGAGCGTGTCCTGGTGAACCTGCACGGCCTTGGCCAGTGCCTGATGGTCTCGGCCATTGCTCTGCCCAGAGGTATGGCTTCCCTCAGCACTGCAGCACAAGCAGAGATGGCCCGAGTGAGTGCAGTGCCCTCCACTGGAGGGCTAGGCCAGCCTGGGAGTCAGAGGAGCGGATCACTCACCTGTCGTGCTCTTTGTCCACCAGGTGGTACCTGGCCCGGAAGGCCACCAGGTGAGCATAGTAGGCAGGTGCTGGGATGGACACTGAGCGCGCAGCGCACGTAGGTGTGACACAGCTGGTAGGTGAGGATCTGCAGCTCATCTGAAGAGAAGCGATTGTCGTCCCAGAGCACATGGTAGTGGGAAGGCCTGCTGGTTCCCTGCGAACAGAGCAGAGTGGCTCAGAGTGTCCAGCCAGGGGGACTGGACCGACAGCCAGAGACCATGGTGCACACCTCACAAGCCAGAAGCAGAATAGACACAGGCCAGGTGGGGAAGAGCTTGTTGGCTTTGCATGTAGCCAACTTGGGTTGTGCCCCGGCACTGTAGCAGGTCCCCAGAACAGTAACAAAGAGCAAACAGAAAGCCCAATCCACCCCAGCCTGAGTGGCTGGGGGCACCCCTGTGGAGCCAGGGCAGCACAGACATGCCAGTGTGATCCAGAAACCAAACACAGAAGCAGCTGCCTTTGAAAGCTGCGCCTGGCCATGCCAGCCAGCGATGCTGCTTTCCAGAGGCTTTACGACTGGAAAGGCGAAGAACAGTCCCCATAAGATGGAGCATCGCCATCTGCAGAGCCCCAGGAGGCCACACCCTCCCCTGGCACTCAGCGCCCGGTGTCCCCCTGCCCCCACTCACCTGGATGCCAGCATGGCTGCACAGATAGAAGTCGAACTCGGTGGGGTGGGTGATCTTTGTGTCCACAGTGGTGCCTGCTGGGATGTTTCCCGCTTTTCCCCACCTGCAGCAACCAGATCAGGGGCCGTCAGAATGGAGAGGCAGCAGTAGTGGGGGAGGGACAGAGTCTGCAGCCCACCGTGCCACTCACCCGCTCGTTCTTGTCGGTGCAGAAGAGCCGCGTGTGGTGGCGCTTCTGCACCACAATGAAGGTGATGCCCGGCTGATAGTCCTTCTCCAGCTTGATGCACGCCTCACGGATGGCCAGAAGCTCGTGGTGCAGCACCTGCAAGGCACACGGGCTCAGGGCCAGGCTGACCAGCTCAGCAGAAGGGGCCCTTCCTTCCATGCTCGCCAGGGAACTGGCAGGGCTCGGGGTCCAGAGTCTGGAATGTTCTCGTGGACACGGAGATCCTGCTGCTGTCCGGGGCCCTCCAACAACACAGTGGCTGTCCAAGAGTACGTGGCAGGTGGGTGGGCCCAGGATCCCTGACCACACTAACACTGCCCCCTAGGCCCCGAGAGGCTGACCTGTTGAAACTGGCCCCCTCAGACACGCCGTCACGGTAGAAGATGATGCGGGTGGGCTTGAAGCGCGTGGACTTGTAGAACTGGATGAGAAGCTCCCGCACCATGGCCGCCAGGTCCTGGATGATTTCCTGGCGGTGCTGCTGTACCCCGCACCGTGGCACAGCAGTAGCGGGTGGGGGGCATCCATGCTGCCCACCACCTGTGGAGCAGGCCCAGGCCGTTAGCAGAGTCCCTCTAACAGGTGTGCCCAGACAGCTCTCTGGCCAGGCCTCACAGAGCCACAGGCCACTTATTGGCAGCAGTGAGTGGGATGTCCAATGCACTGGTCAGCCCAGCCTCCACGTTCACATCTGTGTACCCACAGCATGACCCTGGAACCACCCCCCACCCCCATGTCCAGGAGGTGAGATACTCACGGCTGCAATAGAGGGCTTCTTCCCATCCCCAGCTGGGGGTGTGTGACATCAGCCCCCAGGAAGATGACAGGCTGCTGGAACACAGGAGGCCTAGGGGTGGGGGATGGGGAGTGGGCTCAGTAGCAGATGTGGGGGCTGTCCCAGGGCATACACAAGGCCCTAGAGCACCATGAGAGGCCAGGGCTTGGCAACAGGCAAGGTGAAGGTGGGCGAGCCCCAAATCAGAGTCGTGGAGCCAGAGCGATAGCTCAGCGGGTAGGGCATTTGCCTTGCAAGCAGCCGGCCCGTGCTGGCCCGGGTTCAATCCCGGCATCCCATATGGTCCCCTGAGCACCACCAGGAGTAATTCCTGAGAGCAGAGCCAGGAGAAACCCCTGAGCATTGCTGGGTGTGACCAAAAAAAAAAAAAAAAAAAAAAAAGCAAAAAAAAAAATAAATAAATAAATAAAATCAGAGTCGCAGTGGGGCACCCTTTACACTAAAGTCACTGCACTCCTGGAGCAGATGGCAGCTTCCAGCCGCCACTCCCTACGGCCTCCAAGCAACAGTGGAAGTGTGGGGAAAGAGACGCTGAGATGTGGGTCACAGCATGGAGACTCGCCCAGACCCATGCTCAAGCTCACCCAGGTACCTGCTCCCTGGTCCCGGACAGACAAGCACAGACCTGGCTCAGAGCCCACAGCCCATGTCTGCGCCTCAGCAGCTAGCCTGGACTGCGGCTGAGATCACTGCCCATCTCTGCACCCCCAGAGACCACCCCCACTCCCCCACACACCTGCCCTGCGGAAGCAAGATGTTGCTGGCGCCGCCCAGCTTGACGTTGATCTTCAGGCAGAGATTGGACAGTGTCTGGGGCGTGGTCCTCTGCACGTTCTTCATCTGCACACACTGAGTGGCCATGCCCAGCACCGTGTCCCCACGCGCTTCACCTCAGCTGCGAGTATAGGGCGTGGCTCTCCTCACTGCACTGACACAGCTGCTCTGGCCTGTCTACCCAGACCCGTAACATGGTCCCCAGCAAGGGCAGAGAGGTTGGGCCGCTCTACTCCAGGGACAGTCACAGGGCAGGCTTGGAGCACAGGGGATCAGCAACAGGAGACAGGGAATACACAGATTCCAGAGAGCACAGGAGAACCCCAGGAATGGGGCAGTTGGGGATTAGGAACACAGGGCCAGGCTGAGGGCAGGTTCAGTCCCAAGGGCTGAGACTGTAGCACAGGAACTAGGGGTGGGGCCCCCTAGGCAAGTATGGTGGCATGGTAGCTGGCCAGAAGTACCACTCTAGGAGGTTCACTGGCAGTCCCCAGGCCCCGGACATGAACCCGTGTCAGAGGGGAAGACTGGCTGTCCCTGGGACCCTGAGCCATGTGGTCCCAGACAGTGGCCATCCACCCACCCACTCCAACCATGAGAATCTGCATTTTCTTAGGCTGCGCCAGGGCCTACCATAGACAGGGGTCTTGCCCGGCAGGATGACCACCACCAGCTGCAGGCCGGCATAGGTGTTCTTCAGGTGCCGAAACATGGGCTCCACACTGTCGGCGCCCTGGGCATACTTGCAGAAGCAAGGCTGACCCTGGATGGGCATCCCTGCGTCCCTGGAGATCTTGGCGGAGCTGCTCGGTGAAGGACCTAGAGAACAGAGGCATGGTGAGGGTGGGCCCAGGCAGGTGACAGGCACCACGGGGGCTCCCTGCAGGGGACACCCAGCACAGCCCGAGTGGGCCACAGCCAGCAGTGGCTGCTCCAGTACGCAGAGGGGCAGGGGCACATGATGAGGTTCCTACAATGGCCTGCCTGTGTGTCCCCTGCGACAACAGGGGACCACTGGGGACAATGGGGCAAGGGAAGGGATAGTACTAGGAGAGGGAGCATCCAGGTGCCCACACACCCAACTCCTGGACAGCTGCTCCTTCTGGTCCTGAAGGACCCCAGGGACTCGGGTCCAGAGCCCTTGGTGCCCTGACCTCAGGGTCTTGAAGGGTCCCAGCACCTGACCCCAATATCTCAGATTGCAGGGAAGGAGATGGCCTGGCTCACGAAGGGCAGCTCTAGTGACCCCACTCTGTGGGAGCCCCCGTGCTGTGCTGGCCACTGAAACCAGGCAAGGGAGGACGGCTTGGTGACGCTGCATCCCGGCCGGTCTTCACAGCCCTGACTAGAGAGGCAGCACCAAAGAGCAGGTATTTCAGGGCAAGGTGCGCTGTACCGTGTGGGGGGGAGAGAGTATTTGGTGTTGTAGCATGAACTCAGAATGACCTAGTTCCAGAAGGCTGTCAATGAAGGAACCCGCTTTCTCCAGCTCCCCAAAAAGGGGGTGTGTGGCAGATGAAGACAAGGTCCTGCCCCTTACTTCACTTCAGCCGTCCCCTACCCCGGGCACCCCTTACTTGAGGTGCACCTCCGTGCACTGGCGTTACGGTGCAAAGCAGGCAATGGCCCACACCTTGATCTCGATGCCCGTGTGGAACTGCTTATTGCGCATGTCCCAGACGCCCTGCACGGGCGTGGCGATCGCTTTGTTCTGCAGATGGATGAGAAGGGGGGGTGAGGCTGCGGGTCAGGACCCACTGACCCAGTTTCTCTCCTGACAGGGATGGACCTGAGGCCGAGTGCCAGTGTGATGTGGCTCCGCTGCCCAGAGCTGCCAGACACTCGGGGCCCCAGGGAAGGTGGGACAAGATAGATGGTCAGAGAAAGAGGAGCAAGACGGAGGAAGATGAAGACTTCAAAGATAGGGTGCGGACAGAGCAGGGGACAGGCAGGCAGAAGAGAGATGCAGGGCCCCAAGGAGTGGGTAGCTGGTAGGAAGGGAAGGTCCTCTGAAGTGACAGGAGAACGTCTTGATGCAGAAAATTCAGCCCCTATCCCCAGGGCTGCAGGGAGCGCGATGTATGTATGCGTGTGCTTGCGTGTATGTATGCATGTGTGTCTTAAGTTCAAGGGCAGGCAGGGTCCACTCTGCTCAACTGGTCCCACTGCTGCCCCAGGGCCCTGCAGTCAGACATGCCTGGACAGTCAAGGGCTGTGACAACTGAGGCAGTGGAGGAGGAGCTGGACAGGAGAGGGACCCACTGAGCTTTCACAGCCCCACGACCAGGAACCCCTGAAAGCAAGCAGTGACCACTGGCTGGGTTTGCTTCCCCAATCTCTGCAGAGAAGAAAGTCCAGACACTTTGGGACCACCTCGCAGGGCAGTTGGTACATCTGCCCGGCCCCCCAGCACCTACCCGGCCCCCGTAGAGGATGGAAGGAGGTTGCAGGACACGGCCGGTCACATCGGTCATCTCGCCCTTGACCATGATTCCAAACTCACGCACGTATGGGTCTGTGTTAAAGCTGGCGCTGCGCATCTTGGGGAGAGGAGGTGCAGGGGTCAGAAGGGCGCTTTTGGGGCCAGGCGTAGGGGACCCTGGGCGCCGACACTCACCAGCTTGCTGATCTCCTCCCTGGCGGTCGGGAGCAGAGCGGGCAGTCGCCCGGATCATGGTTGAGGTCTGATTGTCCGTCAGCTTCTTTATGCAGCGCTGCCCGCCACGATGTTGCACACCTGTGGGCACAGGCCTCGTCAGCCCTGCAGGCCCCCACCTGAAGGCGCACATCAGTGCAGGAGGGGGAGGGAGGGCCTGACTCCGCCTCCAGCGGGAGGTAGGTGTGCTTCTGTTCCTGCCCCGACTTGCAGACATGGGAGGTGGGGGTAGCGCAGGACCAGCTTGTGTCTGTCCTTGAAGTACTGTGCCACGGTGCACTCCACTGTCTGCCCACTCTCCTGCTGCAGCGGGAACCTAGGGAGGGGCACGGCTCAGCGGCTGTGACCAAGGCACGCAGAGAGCTCCCTGAGCTTGCCCACCTGCCACCCCCTGCCCGGCGGCCCTGCTGGACTTCAGGGCAAACAATGTGCACTGAGGAAAGCAGCAGAGGGGGACATTCTTCCCTAAAATCCAAACCCCACCCAATATGGGGTCCCCAACTCCCCTTCCTAAGGGTGGGGCCTTACGTCTGGTGGCTGGCCGGCCGCCGGGTCACGTTGCAGACACGGTACTTCCTCTTCATCTGCCCGCAGTGTGTGATCTCCACCTTCAGGCCTGAGACACGGCGGTCAGCCAGCCTGGCCCTCCTAGGGTCCCCCCCGCCCCCACGCCACATGGGACAATGGGTGCCTCCCCCAGGGAGGCCTCCTGCAGCAGTTACTGCTGGGCCCACATGGGAGCTCAGGGGCAAAAAGCCCCACGAGACGGCATCTCCCCTGCACGGAACAGGCTGAGTGGGCTCAGCTTTGCAGGTATGTGGACACACACACCCCTGCTGAAACTTTTAATGCACATATAGGCCCTGGCTCGGGTCTGTAAAGCCACAGCCCGGACATTGCTATCAGCCCTCCCTGATGGCCCCATGAAATGGGCTCAATTCTGCCAGGACACCTGCAGCCATTTCAGACCCCAGAAATGGGGAAGGGCAACCCCGAACCTTTGATTTCTTTGGTAAACTTCACCCTTTGGGAATCTGTCAGAGGTTTCTGTTGCTCTTCGATACTTTTAAAATCCAAGACTTCACACACAAACTCGATCACTGGCTGGGCCTTATAGAACGCGGTGGCAGAGACTGCAAGTGAGAGGAGACAGGAGGAGACCTGTGACATGGGGCAGTTTGACTGACAGGGAGAGAATACAACATGGAGACACAGGGATGGGGTGACAGGCAGTAGGGGAGAGGTGGGACACAGTGACAGAAGTCACAGGCAGTGTGAGGACACAGTGATGGGTGACAGGTGATGTGGTGTCAGTAATGGGGTGATAGGCAGTGTGGTGACAGAGTGACAAGGTGACAGGCGGCGTGGGGACACAGTGATGGGTGACAGACCGTGTGGGGATAGTGCACGGGGTGACACCCCAGGGGTGACAGGCGGCATGGGACACAGTGACGGGGTGAGAGGCGGCGTGGACACAGTGACGGGGTGACAGGCGGCATGGGACACAGTGACGTGGTGACAGGCGGCATGGGACACAGTGACACGGTAACAGGCGGCGTGGGACACAGTGACGGGGTGAGAGGCGGTGTGGGACACAGTGACAGGGTGACAGACAGCGTGGGACAAGTGACAGGGTTGACAGGTTGCGGGGACACAGTGCGGGGTGACAGCGGCGTGGGACGTGGGGTGACAGGTGTGGGACAGTGACAGGGTTGACAGGTGGCGTGGGACACAGTGACGGGGTGGCAGGTGGCGTGGGACACAGTGACAGGGTGACAGGTGGCGTGGGACACAGTGACGGGGTGACAGGTGGTGTGGGACAGTGACAGGGTTGACAGATGGCGTGGGACACAGTGACAGGGTGACAGGACGGTGTGGGACACAGTGACGGGGGTGACAGGTGGCGTGGGATACAGTGACGAGGTGACAGGTGGCGTGGGACATAGTGACAGAGTGACAGGCGGCGTGAGACATGGTGACGGGGTAAGAGGTGGCGTGCGGACTCACCGTCGATGTTGAGCATCATCTTCCACAGGGACGGCCGCACTGACTGGTGGAAGCCAAACCAGACCTCGCGGCCCCCACCCAGCGGGTTGGAGCAGCCTTCAGAGGCCGTGAAGAAGGAGCGGCCCACGGGCGTGTACCTGTAAAGAGGCACTGATTAGGCCCACTCCTCGGCATGTGCAGCTCTGGGCTACCAGTGGCTCCAATACCAACCGGGCCCACCCCACCAATCCCTCCCCAGGGCAGCGGCCCCTTCTTATGGGGAACCCAGAAGGGTGATGTGCATGGAGAGCCTGGGAACCCCTCAGACATTGCTGAGTCACTACAAAATAGAACCTGAGCCCCGACCTCCATCAATAGCTCAGGACATCTGGGACAGGGAAGGGAGCCCTTGTCAGCGCTGACAGGGTGGGGCGCAGGGGACCACAGGCCAAGGCCTGTCCTGTTCCTCCAAGTCCCAGTTTCTGAGATCTTGGACCGTTGTGCGAGGTGCTCCCGTGTGCCACTGGGTGAGAAGCCCCTGACCCCTCCACCCAGGATCTGTGGACCTAGAAAGAGGCCCCACAGGAGCCCAGAGTTGGCCCTGGTGGCACCCTGCACTGTGCCATGTCCCTCAGAACCCTGCAGCAGGCCTCACCTCATGGATGGCAAATGCCTCATGACCACGTCCAGGGCCTGGATGGTCTCGAAAGGGACGCTGGGCAGCCGCCCCGAAAGTGCGTCGTGCAGTGCCTGCAGGCTCACGCAGGACACCCACTTGATGGACACCTTGAAGATGCGGTCCTTGCCTTCACCCGGCAGTGTCACCTCCAGCTCCACCTGCAGACCAGACGTGTGGTCAGCTGCTAGAAGCTGGGCAGCAGTGCCCACCCACCGCCTCGCCACTCCTGCCCAGTTTGCTACAAATGAGCACAGCTGGGCTGAACTGAAGTGCTGTCCAACACCCAAGGACTGTCCAAAAGAGACGGGCATGGCAACAGCATTGTGCTAAACCCCCTTGTCCTAGGCGGTCTGCTGCGAAGGCGGGGGCTTGTAGACGGGTCCAGCTGAAATGGTGGTCGTGGGTCCATGAACTTGCCACCAAGGCCCCAGTGGGCACTGCACCTCTGCTCCTGCTCCCCAGTTGGTGCGCCACTCCCAGAGCCTGTGAGCTAGGTAGGGCCTCCTGCGAGGCAACTGTGCCCACTTCTGAAGCACATACGGGACCAATTCACGCCCCACCACAGACTCTAAGTGGTGCCTGGCGCTCCCTCATCACCTGGCTGCCGACAGACGGACAGCCCCTGTCTGTGCCGCAGAGTCCGTAGGGTGAGACCCACGCCCCTCACCCCACTCTGCATCCCCCAATGCTGCTGTCCCAGAAGGCAGGATGCCGCTCCGGCACCCAGAGCAGGCTCCTGACCCTGCAGAACTGCACTTCCTACTCTCCTCGCCCCACACCCCACTCTGCAGCAGCCCAGGCTGCAGCACTCACTCCTGGCCCGAGGAGGGCAAGGAGGGAACCCAGGCCACAGTCTGTGGGAACAAGGGACACCCCCCACCCACAGTCTGTCCCTGCCGCTTCTGCTCCTCACACCAATGTGCACACAAGCAGCCACAAAAAGCAGGAGTCTCCCGAGGGCATACCAGGCGAATACCCCTACCCCGCCCCTGCCCTGTATGGCTGAACTGGCCACTGCCCTCTGGGGAAGAAGACCAGAGCTGCACCCTGCACCACAAGCCCCTCACACCCCTTCCTCTAAGTCACCTGACCGTGAGGCTCCTGGTCTGGACACAGCAACAGCCTGTTGGGAACATGGGGCTAAAGGGACCCTGAAGGACTGTCTCTTCCTGGAACCCCACAGGGCAGGCTACTGGGCTGACAGGGCAAGGCTCTGAACACAGCCCCAGATGAAGGGAGGACCCTGGGGTGGGAAAGCTGTTCCTGGGGCGAGCCCTCATTCTGTGGTGCCTAAGGAGGAGTCCTCCACTGCACCTGTCAGGGTTTCCCAGCTGCCACTGAGCAGAGGTAGTGAAGACATGGTGTGGTCCAAGCATGAAGGACAATGGTGCCTGGTTCTCCAAAGAGCACACACATCTCTACTTCCCACAGCCCCGAATACACGTGCAGGACCAACACGGACTTCCCAAGCGCTCCAGCAGGCCTGACTGGCGCCCCAGGCACCCCCTGGGCACTGCCTATTTTGTCTACCCTTATCTCGAGTCCTAAGAGCGGTGGGAGGAGCCCTTATCTGCCCAGCTCTAACGCCTGTGCTATCAGCCGGGTGCCCAGAGCCTGGTGGGTGCAGAGCTGTGGGGAAGGAGCGTTAGGTGGGTGACTTCTGGCTTTCTAAAAAGAGCGGGCTGAGGCGTGAGCCCGTTATCAGTCGAGGGCTGCCTGTGGCAGGGTGTGCTACAAGTGACAAGTCTGGGCACACAGGTGGCCCTGTGCACACAGAGGTATGACGGGAAATGCCAGAAACAGTGGAGCTCGGGCCGCACAGCTCTGGCCACACTTGACAGGTGCTGCATCTGCGCCCCTTGGCCAAACAATCTGGCAGGGCCCCCAAGCCCTTTCCCCGGGATGAGGGCACAGTGAGTGGAAAAACCAGCAGTGCCCCATGGTTTTTGTTGTTTTGGTTTTGCCTTTTTTTGGGTCACACCCAACAATGCTCATGGGTTACTCCTGGCCCTGCACTCAGAAATTTCTTCTGGTGGTGCTTAGGGGATGGGGCTAAAGGGACCCTTTAGCATATGGGATGCTGGGGACCAAAGCCAGGTTGGCTGCATGCAAGGCAAACGCCTTACCAGCTGGATTATCGCTCCAGCCCCATGGGTTTTTTTTTTTTTTTTTTTTGCTTTTTTGGGTCACACCCGACAACGCTCAGGGGTTCTCCTGGCTGTGCACTCAGGAATTACTACTGGCGGTGCTCAGGGAACCATATGGGATGCCGGAGATCGAACCCGGGCTGGCACAGGCCAGCCACGTGCAAGGCAAACGCCCCTACCCGCTGGGCTATCACTTCGGCCCCAGCCCCATGGTTTTTGGAGGTGTGTTAAGCCCTCACCTTGTCCCTCCCAATGGGCAGCGGCATGGCTGTGTAGAGGTTCTTCCTTCCATCAAACACCGGCTTCCGATCCCCGAAGATCTGTGTTTTAAAGTGCTGGACCATGTGCTCCACGATTTCCCTGGAACAAAGGCAGGAAGGAGCAGAACATCAGCACCAGACTCATTCTGTCCCGCCTGTGCTCTGGGTGATCTAAGGCGCCCCCCACCTTTCTAACAGATCAAGCGGGGCCTTGGGAGGGCTCTTGAGGGCCTAGTCAGTGAGAAGAATGTAGAGAACATGCTCGGTGCCCGCTACTGGGATTCAGCTGTCAGGAGAGCAAGACAACACCCCCACAATTCCACCACATGAGGCTCAGTATATCAAGAGAGCTGGACTATAACCCACATTAACATCATAAGGGATTCAGTCAGTCAGGAGAGCTAGAAAGCACCCACACACACCATTACAAGGGGCTCAGTCCAAAAGGAGACTGTGGGGCCGCGGGGCGATAACCCAGCGGGTAGGGCGTTTGCCTTGCACGGCCGGCCTGTGCCAGCCCCGGGTTCGATCTCCGGTATCCCATATGATCCCTGAGCACCGCCAGTAGTAATTCCTGAGTGCAGAGCCAGGAGTAACCCCTGAGCATCGCCAGGTGCGACCCAAAAAGCAATAAAATAAAAAATAAATTAAAAAAAAGGAGGCTGTGGGGAAGGCCACACGCCTCCTATAGGGTCAGTCTGGCAGGAGTGTGGGGAAGGCCACAGGCCTGCTATGGGGTCAGTCTGGCAGGAGTGTGAGGAAGGCCACATGTCTGTTACGGGGCCAGTCTGTCCGGAGTGTGGGGAAGGCCACATGTCTGTTACAGGGTCAGTCTGTCAGGAGTGTGGGGAAGGCCACAAGGAGCCCTAGGGATCCTAGACAGCAGACAGGAGCCCCTAGACAGCTTGTGCTGGGCCCTGAGACCATGATTCCTCCCTCCCTCCCTTGCTGGAAGGACTCTGCCCTGAGACAGCTCCATTGAATTCTGCCTGCACCCACAGAACAATCATCCCTCAGAATATAATCTTTTTTTTTTCTTTTTTGGGTCACACCCGGCGATGCTCAGGGGTTTCTCCTGGCTCTACACTCAGGACTTACTCCTGGCGGTGCTCAGGGGACCATATGGGATGCCGGGGATCGAACCCGGCCAGCACAGGCCGACGGCGTGCAAGGCAAACGCCCTACACTCTGGGCTATCGCTCCGGCCCCCAGAATACAATCTTAAGTGGGTAGTGAGGGGTGTTCCAATGCACTGTGCAAGTCTAGTAACGCTCATCTCAAACCCCACAATGTGAGGATGGCCAAACCACAGACAGATGCAGGCTGTGGTGATGGACAAGGCAGGACACAAGTGACCAACAGGAAATGGGCTTCAGGCATAAAGCGAGACCAGAGGATTCAAGAACCTGAGTGTGAATGGACAAACATTTCCTGGAACAGAGGGTAGTTTGTGTCTCATCCCTGCACAGGGCAGGCTGGCAGTTTCTCCATATGAGGATTCAGGGTGGACTGTAATAAGGCTCATGGAAGTAGGAAGGAAAAAGGAAGATGAAGTCAGGGAGAAAGGAACTTTTTGAGAAAATTCAAAGTGTTAAAATTCGCTTAACACTTTAATTTCTTAAATATACGGAAATTATTGGTGTTGCTGTTGACAGCATTGGTGTTGACTGCATGTGCTGTGGAATCAGTGCCGGCTGGTGCTGTCTCAGGACTGGTGGAACTGCTGCCGTCTCACCTGAATAAAGATTTGCCCTCTTGTGGGAGAAAAAAAAAAGAACAGAGTAGAGATGGCAGAAACCGTGCAAACTGAACTTTGATCTTTCACTGGCTTGTGCCACTTGTGAGCTTGTTCTTTGATTCAGGTGTCAGGGATGAAAGCCAGGGCCTGCAGGGAGGGGCATCCAGTCCCCGTCCAGGGCCTGCAGGGAAGGTGTCCAGTCCCCGTCCAGGGCCTGCAGGGAAGGCATCCAGTCCCCGTCCAGGGCCTGCAGGGAGGGGGCGTCCAGTTCCCGGCTCCATGCTGAGCAGGAAAGGAACTTCCTTGCAGAGGACAGAGAGTGAGAGCTAGGAGCACCCTGCGAGCGGCACACACAACACAGGCGTTGGGCATGGGCACAGAGGTGACAAGAGGAGAG
The DNA here is from genome assembly GCA_021461705.1 of Cryptotis parvus. Taxonomy (NCBI): domain Eukaryota; kingdom Metazoa; phylum Chordata; class Mammalia; order Eulipotyphla; family Soricidae; genus Cryptotis; species Cryptotis parvus. Next base: position 31,959 of record JAJIBD010031917.1, on the reverse strand, counting down.
CCGCACTGTCGAGGAGCAGACAAAGAGTCTCAGCAGGCGGCAGCCACGGCTCAGAACTGAACAGATGGCCCCCAACAAGCATTGCTTGGCCTTACAAGGGCAGGCTGGCAGTGCCCTTCTGGAAAGCAGGGAGCCAGGTCTACGCAGCACAGCTCAGCTCAGGCTCCGCTTATGCCACTCTCAGTCTTGGTGGAGGCTGCCCACAGAGCAGGTGGCCGAGGGCACCAGGTGGGGCACGGTGGAGGCAGAGTCTCCAGCAGTCAGGAGGGTCCAAAAGCAAAGAAAGCAAAAAGCAGACCCTTCCATCGGAACACACCTGGTTCTCCGAAGAGTTCCAGCAAGCTTTCATTGGGATGAAACACTGACTGTGACAAAACACAGATGACACAAGACCACACACCAACATCAGTGCCCACGTCACCTCCACATTGCTCTGGCCAGGGGCTGGCTATTAGCACCTGGGGTTCCTGGTCCCAGTCTGGCCCCAGAAAGGGGAGGCCAGAAAGGCAGAGTACTGGGGACCTAGTTCCTGGTTGAGCCCTGACAGCGCACACGCCGATGTCCTCATCTGATGGGGCAGACCCTCACTGATACAGGTAGACAGACCCTCACTGACAAGGGCTGACCCTCACCTAACAGGGGCAGACCCCTTACCTGACACAGGCAGATGCTCACCTGGACATGCAGACCCTCACCTCACCTGACAGTGTTCCCTGGTCTGTCTCTGTAGCCCTGGCAGCACCTGGCAATAGGGCACTGCCACCCATGCCCCTCTCTCTGCGTTTCTTGACCACACTGTCTGGTCTCTGGGTCACCCCCTAGCTAACAAGCCCCGCCCTCTGACCATAGCACTTAGTTGCAGTGACCCTTCCTGGCTTCTTGTGGGGCGTGTCAGGCATGGCCACTATCTGGGCCCTCCACAGGGAGATGCTGAGGCAGGATACAGGATCAAGTACAAAGGCTGCCTCTGAGTCTTTGCACGTGACAGGACCTGATGCTGGGAGCTGTGAGGGCCCCTGGCAGAATGGAGGCAGCAGCAGCCTGCGTGTGAGGGGGCCACAGCCCAGCCAGAGTGGTGCAGCGCAAGGGCTGACAACATGCACAGCAGCCTGGGGCACTAGCCCCTCAGCCCCACAGGCCCTCACACAGGATACAGCCTGTCAGCGTGCAGAGGACCCGGGAAAAGCGCCCGCCCACAAGGGAATAGGCAGCCCCCTCTGCTGACATAGCCAGAGGGCTGAGAGGCAGCACTAGCCTCACAGTGCTCATACCCACTCAGTGCTAAGCACCCCCCCATGCCTGCACATGGCCAGGGCAGCCCAAGAGAAGCCCAGTCTTCCTGACACCCCACAGGAGCAGGCTCCTGAGACACAGGGAGGAACTGGACTCCCGCCTGGGCAGCCTTGAAGTTTGCGACGCAATCTGCGTGAGAAAGCGCCAGGGAGACCCTGCAGGGACAGCACCACGCTCAGCAAGACAGATGGCACCAGCAGCATGCAAGGCCACGGCAAGATCACACACCAGGGGACAACACGAATCTTAGCATCAGGAGTCCGACATCTCACAGGAAAAAATAACTGGGTGCTTACACAAAGAGGGGGTGCTTGGGCGAGGAAGCCTGTTACAGGGAGGCCACGAGCACCAAATCAGTCTTGGCCACCTGCTGTCCCTGTGCTGTGCCACTGCAGCTGGGACAAGGGCAGACATGATGATGCTCAAGAGTGCAGGCCCCGAGGACTGCCATCAGTTCCACTGTGATCAGAGTGTGTGATAGCACTGTGATGAGGAGAGGGGTCGTCCTGAGCCTGCATGTATTAGCACTGTGTGGGCAAAAGGGCTGTCCTGGGGCAGCTAAAGGGCTCCTCGAGGTCCTTGTGTGGAGATCCTCAAAGGAACAGCAGAAAGGAAAGAAAAGTGAGAAAGACTTTGAACCCATGGACACAGGGGCAAGAATAATAGCACATGGGGCGGAGCGATAGCCCAGCGGTAGGGCGTTTGCCTTGCTGCGGCCGGCCCATGCCAGCCAGGGTTCGATCCCCGGCATCCCATATGGTCCCCTGAGCACCGCCAGGAGTAATTCCTGAGTGCAGAGCCAGGAGAAACCCCTGAGCATCGCCGGGTGTGACCCAAAAAAAAAAAAAAAAAAAAAAAGAATAATAGCACAGCAGGTAAGGCATTTGCCTTGCACACATCTGACCCGGTTTGACCCCCATCACCCCAGGGGTGATCCCTGAGCACAAAATCAAAAATAATTCATGAGTCCCCCTGATGTAGCTCCATAGCAAAAAAAAAAAAAAAAAAAACATTGACAGAACCCATAACTGGAAGAACCTATGACTGCAGGCTCGCTGTCCTCCAGCTGGCCCGGCCTGTCCATGTATCAGCAGCCCGGGCCGTAAGGGACCCCACAAGGAGTATGTGCTGACAGAGCGTTCCTCCGCTGCAAGGAACATATGCAGAAGGACCGAGGGACATGTGAGACACAGGACAGGATCGCTCATCTCACCGGAAGTCTAACAACAAAGCCAGACAGACTCTGCTAAGGTACAGGTGCATGAGGAAAGCGTAGAGCAACCATGGAAAACCAGAGAAAAGCAATGGTGAGGACTAAAGGGGGTGGCGAGGGAAGACCAGTTCCTAAAGAACATCTGTGGTGGAGCTCAAGCGATAGCATAGCAGGGAGAGCATTTTCCTTGCAAGCGGCTGACCCGGTTCAACCCCAGCATCCCATAGGGTCCCCTGAGCACTGCCAGGAGTAACCCATAAAGCAAAGGAAAAAAAAAATCTGTGGGGCCGGAGTGATAATGCAGTGGAGAAGGTGTCTGCCTTGCACCCAGCCAACCTGGGTTCAATCCCTGACATCCCATATGGTCCCTGAGCACTACTAGGAGTAACACCAGAGTGACACCGGGTGTGACCCAAAGAGCCCCCCACCCCCCAAGAAAAAAAATCTGATGGCCCAGAAGAAAAGGGAGAAAAACAAGAACTGAAAACAAAGACATCTGTGGACCAAAAGGAGCCAACATACAGACAGATCCAAGCACAGGGGCTAGAAAGGCTGCTCAGTTCAGGGCCGACCCCAGCAGGGCACTGCACAGTCTAAGTACAGAGCCGGGAGGAGGCTCCCCAATACCATGTGGCATGGCCTCATAGCAGAAAAAAAAGTTCAAGCTGATTTTATTATTTGGGGTTTGGAACCGTACCTGGCAGTGCCTGGGGGCATATATGCGGTACTTGGGATTAAACCCAAATCAGCCGCATGCAAGACAAGTGCCTTCCCCACTTATCTACCTCTCTAGCCCCCATAGATAATATCCAAAAGAAACCAACACTCCAAATGAAAGAAACTGGAGGCAGGATTCAGCAACAGGCATGTGCCCTGTGTGTGAAACCCTGACGTCCAACTATCAGACTTGGCCAAATGCTGAGTTTATATTTCATCAGAGACACACAGGAACCACACATGTGTAAGCATGGAAAACAAACTCGAAGAATGAGGCTATTTATTAGGCTCACTAATGAACTACCAGATGGAGGTCACCCCCAACGATGAAAGGTCCCACTGCAGATGGAAGACACAGCAACAAGACCACAGAAGAAACGATCACCAAGGCAGGCAGCAGGCAAGGCCACATCACTTCCGGGTCACAAAGGACTGGAGATAGGTCACCCAAGATGAAGAACGTCCCCCGGCAAGTGTTGCTGAGTCTCACCTCAGAGGCCCGTCCCTCAGCCACCTGCATGAGCAGCTGCCTGCAGAGAGAGGTGGCTGAGCACACACCCGGAACATGCAGGTCTCAAGCCAGCACCACCGGGAGCACCCTGAAGAGCGGCCTGAAGCCCACAGTCCTGGTGGGTCTGGGCTTCTCCAAGAATCCTCAGAGTGAAAACAGAGGGGCTTAAAGAATGCCCCTAATCTGGGTGAGGAAACACTTAAGATGCACAGGGGGCTCTCTAATAGAGAAAAATCTGTGAGTGACAGGGAAAGCCAGGCACAGAGAAAAATCCAGACTTACAGAAACAACACTGAAAACTAGAGGTTTGAAATTAATTATGAAATAAATTATCTCGAGCTGGAGAGACCATTGAGGGACTAGAGCACTCAACTCACATCCCACCGACCCTGAACACCACCACGGGTCACTCCTGAGCAGTCGGCAACAGTCTGTGGACTGCCAGAGGTGGTACAACCAACCCCAGCAAAGATGAAAAATAAAGTAGATGATTTTAACTCAAAGTGACAGAGAGAGAGAGAGAGAGAGAGAGAGAGAGAGAGAGAGAGAGAGAGAGAGAGAGAGAGAGAGAGAGAGAGAGAGAGAAAAGGGGAATCAACAAAGGGAAATAATTGTGTGGAAAGAGGAAGTGTGGAGAGGAGAGAGAGAGGACACACTCGGGCAGGCACGGGTCAGCATTGATGGGTCAACGGGCAAGGAGAGGAGATGAGGAACAACACACATGTCCCCCAGTAGCAGGGTGAGAGGACCATGCCTTGCGCCAGGAGAGCAAATGCTGCAGCTGATGTCCGACACCTGAAGGGCCATTGCTCACTGCAGAGATTGAACCACACTGTGCCCACTCAGGTGCCAGGAAAATGAAGACACGAACCCAACTTCCAATGGGACCTCGGCAGACGGAGAAAGTGTCCCTGAGGTCAGGGCCACCCCCCAGGCCCCGTCCAGTGACACTGACCACTTGGGTTGAATGAAGGACACGCCACTCCAATTCAGTCTGAATTAATGTGCTTTAACCACAGGAATGGTGAGGAGGGGGAACGTCCTCACTGCACTGCAGCGAATATAGAACAGCCGTCTGCCAGACTTAAGAGCCAACAGCGAGAGCCCTCAGCACAGAAGGGGAAACACCCTCGGCTTGCCGCTGTTTCCCAGCAGAGAGCCAGCCAGCAACCACCTAGTGGTGCCGAGCAACCAGAACAGGAAGGCCAGGGACCCCTCCACCAAATGGACCTCTTAGCCTCGCCTGAGCAAGTGAAACATGCAGTAGTGCTAACACTGCAAAGGCCTCTGTGCCAGCACTGAGCAGCGTCCCCCCCGCAGACACACATCCCACACTATCACCGGCACCAGCTCAGTGGTCCCAGTCCCGCCACCACTCGCCACAGCCTTTACGTTTCAGTGCTTCAACAGAACTGACGAACAAAACCTCTGGTCCTCAGGAACCCGTGTGCCCTCCGAGAGGGCGAGACTCGGGAACACTGGTACCACACGGGGGTCTCCGGGCAAGACCTACGGCAGCAAGGCTGAATGAGAACTGAACAGAGGAAGGAGCATGTATCGGGGACAGGCAGGCTCACGCTCCAGTTCTGCCCACACCCATACCACAGGCATCAGGATTTCCTGGAAGAAAGTGCATGTGAAGCACCAGAGGGGCCAAGACCAAGGGCAGCAGGGCCCCCACAGGCCTGCACCAACTCCCAGGCTGAGAACAGGAGGCATGTGTGTGCACTTACGTGTGTGCATGCCCACACATACTCAGGCAAGCAGAGGTTTCCTAGATAGCTCTGTGATATTCTCAACGTCATAGATGGAATTTTTTTTTTTTTTTTTTTTTTGCTTTTTGGGTCACATCCGGCGATGCTCAGGGGTTTCTCCTGGCTCTGCACTCAGGAATTACTTCTGGCGGTGCTCGGGGGACCATATGGGATGCCGGGGATCGAACCGGGTCGGCACGGGCCGGCCGTGCAAGGCAAACACCCTACCCGCTGGGCTATCACTCCGGCCCCATAGATGGGATTTTAACACGAATTTTTTGTTTTGTTTTGGGGCCACACGTGGCAGTGTTCAGGGCTTATTCCCCACAGCCTCAGGAACCTTACACCTGTCATCTCTCAAGTCCGATTTTAACAGAATCAAGACGTTTTCTTCACGACAGAGCCCATTAAGGAAAGTCTCCGACATGCAGTGGATCCCAACTGGCACCTCCTAGAACGTTCCAGCTGCTCCAGAAGATGTCGCTAAACATTCTCCCACTAAGACTTTTCCCTATTGTACAAATGCTTTTGTTTCCCGGAAATCCTCCCCAATTTAGTGGGGGTGTGCAGCCCTAGGAAGGAGAGGATGCTCTGCCCGTGAGGGACCCTAGCCTGGCCCTGCAGCATACTCGAGCACCCGGAAGGAGAGTCCCAGCCTGGTGGACACGGCCCCAGAAGGTCTTATAAACATTCCGGGAGGGGCGGGGTGGGGTGGGGGGGAGTGAAACTCTGATCCCTGCCACCCCTCCGGGTCTGGCTCAGGAGAAACCAAAAGGTAGGACCAAGTTCCCACGACCTTGTTCCAGCGGCAAGGCCCTAGACAGCTCAGGGCTGAAAGACGAATGGTCAATAGTCAGTTCATCAAACTGTCCCTGGCCATAAAAAATGGCCCTCAGACATGCAAGGACGCAATGGGAGGAAGACACAGACTGGTCCTGGACGCCCGCCACACCTGTTGACCCTCCGCGGGCACTTCTCGGGCTTGATATCCAGTTCATAATGGTAGATGTCAATCTTGGGAATGTCCATCTCGAAGAAATTGGCCTGCAGCTTGATTGTTCTCCCAGACGTCCCAAGTCGGGTCTGGGTGGCGGCTTGAAGGCATATCCTTGGATGGGGCGGTGGCGCCGGAGGCGTGAGCACTGGAAGGACAGAGAGAGGCTGTTAGGGGTTTAGCCATGGTCCGCCCAATGTGGGACCCAGAACCCACCCTGTCCCTACCTGCTCAGCCCACATGTGGGGCAGGGGTCCCCATTGGGCCCCTCCCCCAACCAGAATCCTGGAGCTCATCTACGGCCAGCCAAGTGTCTACAGACCCTCAGAGCTCCTGCTTACCCCTAGGTACCCCATGCTGCTCCCAAAAATCACTGTCTGTCTCACTTGCACATGTTCATGCACACACACGCACGCATGCACGCACACACACACACACACACACACACACACACACACACGGACTGATCTTGCCTTGCCTCCCGATAGATGGGTCCCAGTGTCCATACCCACATTCCCTAGAAGCCACCTTTGGGCCCTGTCATTTCCGACATACACCGCCCATTCATCCCCAAGTAGCTGGATCAAGGTCTTGTGTTCCCGAGGTCCCTCATAGGGAGATACATGAAACCCCCCATGTCCACTTCATGGCTCTTGGAAGTCACAAGGTCCAGAAGCCCCTACCCCCCCCCCTGGCCCTGCCCCAAGGTCTTCCGACAAGGGCAGTGGGTCCTGGGGCCAACTGTCCCTGCAGCTGCCTCAGTGGAGTTGTAGCTTCCCCAGAGACCACAGAGCACCAGCTTCCCTTGCAGTGACCCCAAATAGTGCCTTCTGGAACCTTCCAGCTGCTCTAGAAGATGCCGCTAAACAATCTTCCACCAAGACTTTCCCTTTTTGTACAAAAGCTTTTGTTTCCCTAAATCCTCCCCAATTTTGAAGTTGGGATGCTGGAGAGATAGAGAGGGTACAGCATTTGCCCTGCACATGACCGACCTGGGTTCGATCTTCAGTGCCCTCTAAAGTTGTGGCCCCACAAACAGAACAAGGACAGGAGGTGCCCTCTAAGAAGAACAGCCATGTCCTACCCTGGAGGAGACCTCCCCACCCCTGCTGCCTGGACCACAAAAACTCATTAGAAGGTAAATTGGGGTCTCAGGAACTGCCCACTCCTGCCCCAGGCAAGTCTGGGAAGGGCACCAGGGAGTGGGCGCCTGAGGTGGCTCACAGCTCTCTGGAGCCTCGGTCAGGGCCTCCCTCTGGGGCTGGGCCACCTCCGAGCAGGTGCACACCCCAAAAGCCTTTCTCCAGGGCCACACCACACTGCCCCCCGCCCCAGGAGCCTGGGCCATTTCTCATGCTTCGTTCATTGCTGGTCATTGCCAAAAGCCTGTGGGAAACCAGAGGAGTGCCACCCCACCTCACTTGTGTGAGGGAAAGCCTCAGAAAACAGGTAAAGCTGCACTCAGGCACAACCTCCAACATGGAGAACGACTCACTCAGAAAACCACAGCAGGAACGCAGGAACCTGGAACCCTTCCCAGGCAGGGCAGGCAAGGTTGTGTGTGTGTGTGTGTGTGTGTGTGTGTGTGTGTGTGTGTGTGTGTGATCTGCAGGCACTATGTTTGTGTAACCTGCAGGTGCAGTGTGTGGGTGCAATGTGCACACTGCAGGCACATGTGCACATGCGTGAGTGCGCACACAGATACAGGACATGAGGGGAGGAGCACTGGCCTGTGAGAAGATAGGAGAGGCCTCTGGACACCAACTGGACCACAGGGTCGGGTCCCAAATCCCTCCTGCAGCCCTCCCCGGAGAACTTTAAGGAAAAGTCCAGGTGCTGCAAGGCTTGGGGACAGTATGTGACTCCTGGGCGGCACTCACACTGGGGAAGAAGGACCCCCCAGGAGGACCACCTCAGAAAAGTGTGTAGGAGAGCTGCCACTAGCCAGTCCCACCCTCTGCCCTGGCAGAGAACCGGTGGCCAGAGCTGTGGGTTTTAATGCCTGAATAATAAGGCTGCTGCGGAGGTCAGGGCTGGCCCCAAGGAAAGGCAGTTGTGATGGGAAGGTAGTGGGTCAGTCCCAGGGAAGGCTGTGTGATCCCTGCCCCAGGCCCCAGCACTGGACCAAGGTCCCCACGTGGACAGACAGACAGAAACACTCAGGCCCTGCTCCAAGGCAAAGGGTGCACCACGGGGCCACTGGTCCCGGTGGTGGTTCATGGGCACCTCGCCCTCACGAAGCAGCAGACCACTTGGCTTGGACCCAAACAACTCAGATTGGGGACCCCCAAAGATGCCAACCCCCAAGGAGCTGTGTGGCTCAGGATACATACACAATTCATCTCCTACCTACCCCCCTCCTCTCCTACCTCCCCACGCACCTTCTCTTCTCTCTCTCCTTCACTCTCCCTCCCTCCTCTCCTCTCCCTTCCCCTTCTCCTCCTCCTCCTCCTCCTATCCATCCTCCCCTCTACCCCTCCCTCCCCCACTTGGGTTTCTCCCACTCAGGGTACAGAGCAGCAAAGCTCCCAGACATGTCCCTGCCCCAGACTCCTGAACCCACAGGGAGGTGCCTGCATCCTCTGGAGGCCCCAACCCCACACCTCAAGAACGCAGGGGATAACATAGAGCTAGTGGGACAGATGAGAGCGAACCCAGCACCGCAGTCCTTCCCCTGCTTGATGGTCTGCCAGGACACAGGACACATCTCCCTTCCCTGCATCAGGGCCTGGCCACCCCAGCACCCCACAAGCAGCTCTCTCCTCTAGTACCCGCCTAGACAGAGCCCCTAAGCACTACTGGGTACCTCCCTCCCCACCTCCAAAAAAAAAAAAAAAAAAAAGGAAACAAAACTAGGACCAAGGTTAAGGCACTGCACATGGTCCCTAAGCATTGCCGTTTGTGGTCCAACACCTCCCGAGAAGTGGCCAAACAGATCTTAGGACAGGTAGCCTGAAACTCTGCAGTGTTTGGGGCGGAGCGATAGCCCAGCGGGTAGGGCGTTTGCCTTGCACGCGGTTGGCCCATGCTGGCCTGGGTTCGATCCCCGGCATCCCATATGGTCCCCCAAGCACAGCCAGGAGTAATTCCTGAGTGCAGAGCCAGGAGAAACCCCTGAGCATCGCCGGGCGTGACCCAAAAAGCAAAAAAAAAAAAAAAAAAAAAAGAAAGAAACTCTGCAGTGTTCCAAAAGTCCCACATACATGTTGATGAAGCTTGAGTCCCTGAAATTTCACAAAATGGCAAGTCAGTGATAAAAAAATTAATTTAAAATGTCTTAAAGAAAATAAGTCAGGGGCGGAGCAATAGCCCAGCGGGTAGGGCGTTTGCCTTGCGCAGCCAGGCCTGTGCCGGCCTGGGTCGACCCCGGCATCCCATATGGTCCCGAGCACGGCCAGGAGTAATTCCTGAGCGAAGAGCCAGGGAGTAACCCCTGAGCACGCCGGTGTGACCCAAAAGCAAAAAAAAAAAAAAAAAAGTCAGTAGGAGTGCAGAGAGGTGGCGCAGCAAGTAGCACACTTGTCTTACACAAGGTTGACCCAGACTGGATCCCCGGCACCCCATAGGGTCGCCTGAACCAAGATCTCTTAGCCAGAGCCAGGAGTAAGTGGAGTCCAGCTGGGTGTGGCCCAAAAGTAGAAGGGGGAAGGGAGAGATCATAAGCAGAAGCCCAGGGACGGAGAGGCAGTAACAGGGCACCCCACCTGCCTACTGAGCCCAAGTCCCCAGCTGGGTGGAAGCTCTTCACTTCCCCCTGAAGACTGGAGAGGCTGGGTTCCTCCAGGCATGATGGGGGAGAGGGCCCCCGCCCAGAGCCCAGTGTCCAGCAGGCTCAGGTGGCAGCACCAGGCCTGTGAAGGGGATGTGGGGCCCTGCCCCATGTGGCCACCATTCTCCCCTCCCTCCTGCCCTCTACTGTGTCTTGAAAACTGCTATTCCACAAAGGGAGCCGCCTGACCGACAAAGGAGTCCACAGTCAAAGGTACCAGCATGGGGAAGTCTCTGTCTGGCTCCCCCACCTGCTCTGTAGGCCCCAGGGGCCATCTCCAAGGCCGCCCGCTACCACCACAGTGGTCACATGAGCGCACCATTTACCCGTTGCCATGACAGCCGGTGCTCCAGGCTCGCTGGTCTCACAGGCAGTCTAGCGAGCAGCAGCCCGCAAGTTGGGGATCAGGAATCAGGCACCCCGACAGCGCCGGCAGCATCACCTCCACTCTGGGAGGTGAGCAAAGCACGCCTTGGCCGCCCCCACACAGCCCTGAGAGACAACAGCAGCTTCACCTGGTGGCTCAGCTACAGCACAGCTTCCGCCTAGCCAGAGCCCCGAGTACAAGGAATTTCCTGCTACGTAACACTGGGCCTGCCCACCCAGGGCCCCCACCCACGGGGGCACACCAGGGCGTGTCCAAGCAACAGGCGTCACCCGCAGGAGACCGGTCGGAAATCACAGACTGGCAGCCACAAGTTGCCTTGGAAACAGAGGGGCCGAGGAACTGTGAGTCATCTCAGACTGAGCCAGCGGCAGCAGCGGGGCTGGGGACCCAAGCGTCACCACAGTGAGGGGCTCCCTCTCATAGTGTGTGGGAAGGCTCTTCCTGACTGTCTGGGTGAGGTGAGTGCTAGGCACATTGTAGCAGAGCTGCAGGGCAGCAGGAAGGGCCCCAACCAAGATGGGGAGGAAAGGCACATACCCCTCCTGGAGCCAAGGCGGCCCAAGCAGGGGTGCTGAGCTGGGCTGCACCCAGCCTCCCAGAGCAGAGAAAGCACCGCTCCACCAGGGCCCCAGGTGCGGAGCGCCTGGACACCATCTCCTCACAAACCCTTCACGCCGCCCAACTGCAACACAATGGCTTGAGCACCCAAACTTCTAAGGAAGTAAAGCAGAGAACAGGAGCATCCGAAGCCCTGGAGAGGCCTGAGATAGAAGGAAGAACAGCCAGCCTGGCCTTCCTCCCCGAATCTAAGCAGGGGCCCAGCAGTGTGGAAGAGGGGCTCATTTGGGAGGTGAGTCTCTCCTCCCACAGCTGGGTGGCAGAGGACAGACATGCCAGTCCTGGGACACACACATCTTCCTTGTGGGCTTCCAGGGAGCAGGCAGGGACCCCAGGCAAAGTGGGTTGCCCTGGGGACGCCTGCCGTCACCTCATCCGCTCTGTGGCTGAGTGAGTCAGAGCCCCAAAATAGTGCAACTGATTTCAGGAGCCGAGCGGAGCTGCCCGTGAGGGCACTAGCCCACACACTGGTTGGCCTGGGTTTGCTGAGGCCAGGCAGAGCTGCCAGGGCTGTGGCAGGCCCAGTGGACCACAGCACGACTCCACCTGTGGCACCCAGCAACTGTGGGGACAATGGGTTTCCCAGGGCGACTTCGGCAAGGAGCTCCCTCATGCTACACCCCACTTCCAGGCGTGAAGAGGAACACCAGCACCAGTGAGGACCACGCTCCTGACATGGCCAGGGCCACATAACAGCAAGGACCACATGACAGAGCTCCTGACACACACCTGAGGGATACCTGACACACCTGAGGGCCACCTGACAGTGTTCCTGACACACATGAGAGCTACCTGACAGTGTCCCTGACACACACGAGCCACCTGACAGTGTTCCTGATACACACGAGCTACCTGGCAGTGTTCCTGACACACACGAGCTACCTGACAGTGTTCCTAACACACACGAGCTACCTGACAGTGTCCCTGACACACACGAGCCACCTGACAGTGTCCCTGACACACACGAGCCACCTGACAGTGTCCCTGACACACACGAGCCACCTGACAGTGTTCCTGACACACACGAGCTACCTGGCAGTGTTCCTGACACACGAGAGCCACCTGGCAGTGTTCCTGACACACGAGAGCCACCTGACAGTGATCCTAACACACACGAGAGCTACCTGATAGTGTTCCTGACACACACGAGCCACCTGGCAGTGTTCCTGACACACACGAACTACCTGACAGTGTTCCTGACACACGAGAGCCACCTGACAGTGTTCCTGACACACACGAGAGCCACCTGACAGAGTTCCTGACACAGAGTTCCTGACACACAGGAGAGCTACCTGACAGTGTCCCTGACACACACGAGAGCCACCTGACAGTGTTCCTGACACACACGAGAGCCACCTGACAGTGTTCCTGACACACACGAACTACCTGACAGTGTTCCTGACACACAAGCGCTACCTGACAGTGTTCCTGACACACACGAGCCACCTGACAGTGTTCCTGACACACACGAGGCCACCTGACAGTGTTCCTGACACACACGAGCTACCTGACAGTGTTCCTGACACACAAGCGCTACCTGACAGTGTTCCTGACACACACGAGCCACCTGACAGTGTTCCTGACACACACGAGAGCTACCTGACAGTGTTCCTGACACACGAGAGCCACCTGACAGTGTTCCTGACACACACGAACTACCTGACAGTGTTCCTGACACACACGAGCTACCTGACAGTGTTCCTGACACACATGAGAGCTACCTGACAGTGTTCCTGACACACGAGAGCCACCTGACAGTGTTCCTGACACACAAGAGAGCTACCTGACAGTGTTCCTGACAAACACGAGAGTCACCTGACAGTGTTCCTGACACACACAAGAGCCACCTGACAGTGTTCCTGACAAACACGAGAGCCACCTGACAGTGTTCCTGACACACACATGAGCTACCTGACAGTGTTCCTGACACACACAAGAGCCACCTGACAGTGTTCCTGACACACCTGAGGGCTACCTGACAGTGTTCCTGACACACCACGAGAGCCACCTGACAGTGTTCCTGACACACGCCTGAGGGCTACCTGACAGTGTTCCTGACACACAGGAGAGTGCTCCTGACACACACCTGAGGATTGCGTGACAGGCACAATACTTAAAGAGTCAGCTCAGCTGGACCTGGCCCCAAGCACAGGAACCACATACCTGCCTGGCCTTGAAACCAGGCCCCCCCCTTACCTGCTTCTCCACACCTGCCCCTTCCCTACCACACCTGTCCGCCCCCTCCCCACACACACACACACCTACCTACACCCTCTGGCACATACCAGCACCACCTGGTCCACTAGTCTGGTCAGGGCTGTGTCTAGGTAGCAAACATAGAGGGGACATGAAGGAGATGAGTGCGCAGAGGGAAGTGTCTCAACTCCAGGACCTCCACATGGGTGAGGCACAGACGAGGCCCATGGCCCTGAGTCCCCAGCCGCCTGCTGCCCAGTGCCCCCGCTCCAGGCAACCTTCCCACTGATCACCTCCACCCTCACACTGGGCTTGGACAGCAGTTCAGGACACTGACTGCAGGGAAAGGAACCTGGCCCTTGGGGCACAAAGGCTCAGGAGGAGCCTGAGTCCTCAGCGGGACCTGAGGAGGCCCCTAGATGCACAGGAGCAGGACCAGGAGGGCCTGACGGCAATCTGGCCTCTCAGTGCCATGGCCTTTCTGGGAACCTCCCACAATCATGGAGATGAACATGAGGGCCAGAGTCAGCCTACAGCGCCGTGAAGGACACAGGCCCGTCCCCAACACCTTTCAAGTGAATACCCAGCCTGTAGAGGACCCCCACCCACGCTGCTGTGACCTGGTGGGGCCCTTCCCGAAGGAGCAGTAAGTCAGTTCGCTGGCGGCTCTCCTGTGGGCCACGTGTGCCAGAACCCAGACTGGCACGTGCCCAGGGCTCCCATACACAGTTCCTGGCTTCAGCAGCAGGGGCAGCTTATCTTCCCACCACCAATGGACCTCATTACCCTCCAGAGCAGATCCATGGCCCTGAGAAAGATGGTATTGCCTACGCCCAGGAGCAAGGCCAGCACTTGCTTCCTGAGCAGTCCCCGACCCTGGAAGCCCCCGTAGAGCAGAGGGATGGCTGGGCTGGTCTGGTCACCCGCAGGCCATGCACAGGCCAACTCCGTGCTGGCTGGCACCCACTGCTCAATGCCGGCCTCTGCTTCTGGGGTCTGCCTGGCTGAGGGGCCCCAAACCTCCCCAGTGTGTGGCCTCCACTGCCTCCCTCCAACATCCTACCCCGTCCTCTCCCACAAATGCCATGAAAGACAGTCTGTGGCCAGCCCATGGACAGTTGCCCACAAGCCGCTGACCAGCCACTGTGATAGTCACTAGGACATGGTCATCTCCAGCCCCATTTCACAGGAGGGAGAGTTGTGCACATCAGGGTTATGGGAACAAGTCCCAGGACTTGGGCACCAGGAGACAGCCTGGTGGGAGCGTTTCCAGGGCACCGCAGGGCAGAGAGCAGACGTTACACTGGGCAACTATGGGAGTGAGCTCCCTGGGGACTTGGGGCTGTGCCTATACCCTGCTGCTGGGGCCCCTCCCCACAGCACCCACAGAGCTCCCAGCACCCAGCTGTTCAGGGCTCCTCTGCACCACCACTTGGACAATGCCCAGTGCCCACACCCTGCTTGGACCCTGCCAGAATTGCCAGAACCCTGCCAGCACTTGTTCAGAATGGAGCAGACAAGGAAGACGTAGGGCACCGGTGAGGGTCAAAGCAACACGGGGGCACAGGCCGAGTAGAGATGAGGAGAGGTGGCGTGGGGACTGCAGAGGACCAAGAGGAACAGAGGATGGGCAGCTGGAGGGTAATCTCTCAGATGGCCCTTCTCCAACCCGCTGCCACAAAGGTCTTGTCCAGCCAATCCCTCATGGCCCATATTTTTTCACAACCCTACTGGCCACACCCTTGGCACCCTGCACAGGTCTCAGGGCAGCACCTGATTGGCACCCCCTGGATGCCTGCCTGGGGTAGAGCCTGGCCAAAAGCAAGCTCCTATTTTTTTTAATTTTATTTATCTATTTATTTATTTATTTGCTTTTTGGGTCACACCTGGCAATGCTCAAGGGTTACTCCTGGCGGTGCTCAGGGAACCATATTGGATGCCAGGGATCAAATCCAGGTTGGCCGCATGCAAGGCAAACACCCTACCCGCTGGACTATTGCTCCAGCCCCAAGCTCCTTTATTTAAAAAAAAAATTATACCACCGTGCAATATACAATTACAAAAATGTTAGTGATTGGTTTTCAGTCATACGTTATTCCAGTACCCGCCCCTCCACCAATGCCCTATTTCACCATCAATGGCCCCAAATTCCCTCCCTCCTCCATAGCAGGTACTTCTCTCCTCCCTCCCTCCCTCCCTCTCTCCTCTTTCTCCCTCCCTCCCACCCTCTTACACATTGTGGTTTGCCTTACAGACATTTAGGGATTATCATGTAAATCCCTTTGTGTACATTCAACACTCAGTTCTAGTGTGGGGTTAATATTTCCCACAATTAGGGCCGGACGATAGTACAGTGGGTAGGGCATTTGCCTTGCACGCGCCCGGCCTGTGCCGACCTGGGTTCGTTCGATCCCGTCATCCCATATGGTCCCCTGAGAACCGCCAGGAGTAATTCCTGAGTGCAGAGCCAGGAGTAACCCCTGAGCATTGCCGGGTGTGACCCAAAAAGAAAAAAAAATTCCCACAATTAGTAGAACACTGGTATATATTTATATCCCATTAATGAATGCAATCATTCTAGAACTGTTCTTTTCTAATTTTTCCCAGCATGATAGTCTCCATGTCCATCTATTTGCAGGTAAATTTCATGACTTCATCTTCTGACAGCTGCATAGTATTCCATTGTGTAGATATACTATAATTTCTTTAGCCAGTCTTCTGTTCTCAGGCATGTAAGTTATTTCTAGATTCTTGCTATCATGAATAGAGCTGCAATGAATACAGAAGTGCAGATAGTGTTTCTGCTGTGGGTTTTTTTTTTTTGGGGAGGGGTCTCCAGGGTATATTCCCAAGAGTGGTATTGCTGAGTGAAATGGGAGCTCGATATCTAGTTTTTGGAGGAATGTCCATAATTTTTTCCAAAAGGGCTGTACCAGTCAGCTTTCCCACCAACAGTGGATGAGAGTCCCTTTCTCCCCACATCCACACCAGCACTGGTTGTTCTTGCTCTTTTGGATGTGTGCCAGTCTTTGTGGTGTGAGATAACTCATTGCTGTTTTGATTTGCATCTCCCTGATGATTAATGATGAGCACTTTTCCATATGCCTTTTGGGCATTTGAATTTCTTTTTGGAAGTTTCTGTTCATTTCTTCTCCCCTTTTTTATTATACTACCGTGGGATATACAATTACAAAAATGTTCATAATTGGGTCTCAGTCATACAGTGTTCCAGAACCTGTCCCTCCACCAGTGCCCCATTCCCACCATCAATGTCCACACATTCCCTCCCCCTCCTCCAGACTGCCTCTAGAGCAGGCACTTTTCCTCTTTCTCTCTGTCTCTGTCTCTCTCTGTCTCTGTCTCTGTCTCTGTCTCTCTCTCTCTCTCTCTCTCTCTCTCTCTCTCTCTCTCTCTCTCTCTCTCTCCTTACATATTGTGGCTTGCCCCACATTTAGGAATTATCATGTAAATCTCTTTGTGTACATTCAACACTCTAGTCTGGGGTTAACATTTCCAACACTTAGAACACTGGTGTATATTTATATCCCATTAATGAATGCAATCATTCTCTATCTGTCCTCTTCCTCTTGACTTATTTCACTCATCATGACAGTCTCCATGTCCATCTATTTGCAGGTAAATTTCATGACTTTGTCTTTTCTGACAACTGCATAGTATTCCATCGTGTAGATGTATTCCATTGTGTAGCTCCTTTAGCCAGTCTTCTGTTCTCAGGCATTTAGGTTGTTTTTAGATTCTGGCTATCGTGAAAAGCAAGCTCGGGCGGGCATGTACAATGGCCCCGGTGCAGCCCAACTGCTCTGATACTATGGACACGGTTTCCCAGCATGCTGGCAGGGGACCAAGAAAGCCTTTGGCTGTACTCCTCTGCTGCCTGGAGTGGGCTTGGCCTCACAAAGCAGCTTCCAGCTAAGCCCTGAGGTCTGGGTCTGTGGCCTCCAGCAGAGCAAGGCAAAGGCGGTCATGAAAACAACAGCAGGTTTGTGGAACTGGACACACGGACTCTAGGAACTGAGCTTTGGCGGAAACGTTGCCAGCGTCTCCCAGGGACCTCGGATCTAAGGAGGTGGGAGGGAATGTGGGGGCAGCAGATCCAGGTGCCCTTGACCAGTTCACGGACCGGCCCCACACTGACACAACAGCAGAGAGACGGGAAGACAGCCCCTTCACAACACCTGGTGGCAGGACAGCACTTCCAAGTGGTGGCGTTCTGTGCAAGTCAGAATAATCAGTGAACCACATGTGCTGGAAACTTCAGGGCCACTTGGCCTCTTCCCCAGGGAGACAAGCTCCCCTGAGGTGGAACAGAAATGGCTGAGTTGCTGGCTCTGGGCAACTGCAGGCATCGGTGGACTAAGCTGGAGCGACAGCCCCCGGCCCCCATGTGGTCCCCCAAGCACCACCAGGTAATTCCTGAGTGCAAAGCCAGGAGTATTGGTATTGATATTGATATTGAGTATTGGTGTTGATATTGCTTCTGGGTACTGGACGGGTATGGCCCCAAAACAAAACAACAAAAGATAGAAAAAACAAAGTACATCAAGGCCAGTGTGGCAGGGAAGGTGCTTGTGCGGCCATGTGGCCACCTGAGTTCTCCGTCAGGTCCTCCAAGTCCCACCAGGAACTCAGTGCAGAGCCAGGAGTAAGCCCTAAGCAAGGCAGGCCACAGCCCAACATCCCCCTTGCTGTCACCAGAGATCTCTGGACATCCTCAATTCTCAGGATGAGTCAGACAACAGTACAATGGAAACCCTTTTTGTTTTGTGGGAAGGGCTTGGGGCACACCTGGCTGTGCTCAGGGAGCAGTCCTGGGGAACTTGGGGGTATCATATGAGGTGCCAGGATGAAGGATCTCCCTGCTGACCTGTTTCGAGCCAGAAATCCCTGTGGGCAGATATGCCATGAGCAGGCCAGGCAGATGGCATGGCCTCAGACTGGACAAAGACCAGGACACAGCACTCATGCCACAGGCCCGTCCTCTAGGGCATGTGTGGGCAGCCAAGCCCCAGCTGCTCCAAGGCCACCCAGAGAAAAGGAATTTTTTTTTTCCTTTTTAGGGTCACTCCTGGCTCTGCACTCAGTAATTACTCCTGGCGCTACCATATGGGATGCCAGGGATCGAACATGGGTCAGCTGCAGCAAAGCAAACGCCCTGCCCACTGGACCATCACTCAGGCCCTGGGAAAAGGACTTTCAATTCTCAAAGACCATGTAGCAGGTAAGGCCAGAGGCTGACAGGAAGCTGTAGCACCAGGAGGAGCCAGGACAGCGCAGAGGAGGGCCTGTGGGGCTGAACTGAGATCACCAAGGCATAGCAGTGGACACAGAAGGCAGTCACACCCATGGTCACACTCGAGATCAATGCCCAACACCGACTATTTGCGGAGCGGGTCTCACTCTTCCTCACACACCAACAGTCACAACCATTCCCCATCAGTGAGCTCTGAAACCGTCCAGATAGCAGAAGGGCAGACGGTCAGACCCGGGACCGCAAGCCACCATCATCTATATGCTGCTGTTCTAAGGGCGGCGGTAGGAGCATGGCAGGGTCTCTTGCAGTCCACGCGGTGGCTGGGGGGCAGAGGGAGAGAGCTGCAGCTCCTCTGCTGCCATGAGATGGGCTTGACCCTGGGGCCTGGGGGCCTCCACACTTGTTCTGCATGTGGAGTCACAACTGTGATTCCATCCCCAGCACACCTAAGGTCCCCCCATGCCCACCAGGGGTGACCCCTAGAGTAGGAGCAGCCAGAGCACTGGGAGTGGCCCAATCTCCAACCCCCACATCACAAAAGAACATGGAGGGGCCAGAGTGATAGCCCAGCGGGTAGGGCGTTTGCCTTGCACTCAGCCGGCCCATACAGGCCCGGGTTCAATCCCGGCATCCCATATGGTCCCCCGAGCACCGCCAGGAGTAATTCCTGAGTGCAGAGCCAGGAGAAACCTCTGAGCATTGCCGGGTGTGACCCAAAAAAGCAAAAAAAAAAAAAAGAACATGGAAACCATCCAGATGTCAACAGGCCCTAGGAGTATGGGCCATAGGCACTAGGGCAGATCAGCACACACAGTGGCACCACAGGGGAAACAGGTAGCTGGGTCCAAAGAAAAGGCTCCGTTCAGGGAAACTGACGTGGGGTGCAGGGAGGGAGAGAAGGGGCCCTAGGACAGTGATGTGGGGGACAGGGGAGGGAGACCAGCAGTACAGGTGCAAACAGCACAGGCCTGTGCCATTCCTGTGGGTGGAGGGACACACATTTCTCATGCCCACCACTTGCAGGAGGGCCCCCTCTTGGTCTGCAGTGGACAGTACCGTCTATGACGTGACCTGCACAACACAGGGTAGGTGGGAGGACGAGGACCCCAAGGAGAAGCCATGTGAAGGCTGTCAGGTCTCTCACCTTTGCCGGTCCCTAGCTCTGTCCTCCATGTAGCCACACAGCAGTGTGGACCCAGGCCATCCACATCCCGGCCCCAGTCATCGGTGTCTAGAGTCTTCCTCCTGAGTGTCACATCAAGTGTCCAGAATCCCTCTCCTCGAATGCCAGGAGCCAAGCCTACCGATGCCCACCAACCGTGCTGGGCTGGGCGAGGATCTTCCCCTTTCCTGGTAGCACACCTACCCACCCCTGCTTGTCGGGGACTCCATTAGCAGGAAGGCAGCCCAGGGCAGGGTGTGGTTTCTACGAACAGCAGCAGAGGCTCCCGGGATCACAGAGCACTGGTAGATCCTCAGGTTTCCAGGCAGGCCTGGCCAGCCCCTCCGCAGGGCCAGGGCGGGTACAGACACAGCTCTACCCTGGCACACAAGCTGGCTTCTCTGCTCGCTCGGGGTGGTGGTGGGAGGGAGAGCAGGATAGCACGGAACCTCAACTTTCAAGTTCACCCTGGGCTGGCTAAGCGGCCAACACAGAGCTTGTCATGTGGCAGACCCAGGCTTCCAACACCACCTACAAGGGTCCCCTAGTGGCCCCAAGCAAACCGCCAGCACTGAATGTGCTCAAGGAGGAATTGGTGGGACCAACACGGTCATTCTTTGTATTTTGGGGGTCTTCTCAATAATCCGTGACTCCCCAGAAATATCCAATGATACCCAGCCAGGTGGTGCTGGCAAGCAGTGCTTCGGAGGCCACCGAGCACATGCCCAACCCGCCCAACCCAGCCACCACATATGGTCCCCCAAGATGCATTCAGGAGTAATTCCTGAGCACTGCTGGTTGTGGCCCCCAAGCCCCCACCCAGAGAAGGTGATGGGATCCTGGCTGCAGACAGAGGCCCTTCAAGCTGCCAACCCTCGGGCTAGCACTATACAGCCTTAACAGAAGGTGTGCGGAAGCATCTAGAAAAATCTGTGTCATGGGTCAGAGAGATAGTACAGCGGGTAGGGCATTTGCTTTGCACGTGGTCGACCCAAGTTCAATCGCCAGCATCCCATACGGTCCCCTGAGCACTGCCAGGAGTAACCCATGACCGCCAGGTATGACCCAAAAAAAAAAAAAAAAAAAAAAAAAGAAAGGAAAGAAAAATCTGCGTGAGCTGGTCAACATGGTGAGGCTCAGGAGATGGCTCAAAGGGCTGTGCCTGAGTTTCACCATGGAGGAGGTGCGGGTTTGAGCTCCAGCATCACGGGAAGTGATCCCCGGTACTGCCAGGTGTGGCCCCAAAGAGCAGTGCATTCTCAGCAGGAAGCCTTTCATAAACAAACAGTACCCAGAGACCACAGCTCCCCTCAGCCTCCCGGACTGGCTCTGAAGGTCCGTGCTGTTACACCAGCAGCCACCACACCTGCTGCCCTCTGCAGCAGAAGTCTCACTCCTGGCAAACTGCACAGCAGCACAGAAGAAAACTAGGTTTCAGCTCAGAAGTTCTAGAGAGTTCCATAGACTCCTGGTTCTTACCAGACCCTCACAGGCTTCCCTGCTGAAGCTGGCTATCAGGAAGCCAGTCTATGTGTGTGTGTTGTGACTACAGGGTGCACACGCCTGGGCCCCACTTGGCTACAGCCAACACGGAAGCCAACACCAGCCTAACACTGTAGGTCACAATGACTCACAAGCCAGGTAATGCCACAGGGTGCCACAGGCCCCTCACCCCACAGAGGGTTGTGGACCCAGAGACTCCCCATAGCTCCCATCAACCCTGCAGAACACTAAGGACCCCACAGAACAATGCGAACCCCACAGAAGCCCACAGCTCCTATGACCCCCCCATAGCCTCCAGTGCTCCAGTGCGCCTAAGAAAGCCCCTAGCCTGTGCCCATGAGGCAGGCCGCACACAGGCCTCTAGCAGTGCTGGTGCCGGAGGCAAAAGCAGGCTGATGCACATAAGCTACGCCTTCACCTCCACCCATCCCTCCACAACCCCCTTACACTATCAGCTCGGGGTCAGAAGGCATCACTCCCTGACTGTCCCCAGAGAGTGCACCTTCCCATTCCCAGTCCAGCAACAGGGGACAGGTGAGTCCCCCCCCCACCACCACCACAGGTGGCCCCACAAGGAGAAGCAGCTCTGGGTAACTGGTAGCTTTGCTTTCCAAGGTTTACATTTAGCCCTAAATAGGCAACACCAAGAAATCCTCTTTGCAAGTACCCCTGACTCAGTTGGGGTGCTGGGCCTCCAAACACTCCCAGGTTCCCTTGCCTACCTCCCAAAGAGCTGTCCTCTGATCCCGTGTGACAGGAGCCTGGTGACAGAGGAACTAGCACACGCAACAAAAAAGTTTCATCCTGGTACAGAACAATAGTACAACAGGGGAAGGCTTTTGCCTTGCACATGGCTGACCTGGGTTTGATTCCCAGCATTCCATAGGGTCCCCCAAGCACTGCCAGGAGTAATTCTTCAGTGCAGAGCCAGGAGTAACTGCTGAGTGTTTGTTGGGTGTGACCCAAAAAGAAAATATAATAAGTTTAATTCTGTCCATTGGCTGCTATGCTCACGAACATGCGTGGAGACGCAAGACTTAGAGATCCAAGTTATAGGCGAGGTCGGAAACCCAAAGAGTGGGTTCCGTGAGGTTGGCTTGCCCCCGGCATGCTAGAAATCTAAGGTCTCAGAATGGTCAAAAGCCCCCCTGTGCTCCCCCAATTCAACAGCTGGGCTGCTGAGAATGCCACAGGGTGTCAAAGGCCCTTACCCGCAGAGGGCTGTAAACCCCAGAGACTCCGCTTAGTTCCCATGTGTGCAGCCCAGGCCCAGCGACCCAGCCAGCAGGGCAGGAGAAACGAGGACCCAGAGTGTGGGAAGTCCAGGTCTGCCTGTGGGATCCAGCAGCTTCTGCCCTTGCCCCAAACCTCAGTGCCTTCCTGTCCCAAAGGGCACGGCCAGAACCATGCATGAGGCCAGCACTCTGAAGGCCACCCATGGAAGCACTCAAGTCACATCAACTGTGACCCACCTTCCTCTGTGTCCCCTCAGCGCCACAGGCTGCTAGGAGTCTCACTCCCAGTGGCCTGTTCTAGTGAGACTCAGAGCACACTGCGCCACAAGGCGCAAGGCATAGCCCAGTAAACTCGAGCACTGCAAACACCAGCGGGGGAGAAAGCAGGTGAGGCAGCGGCCTTGCACACAGCTGGCCTTAGTTGATTTTTCCCAGCACCACCCAAGCCCTCCCTAGAGTCCTCCAAGCACCAGGTGCGGCTTTAACACACCCCTCATAAATAAATAAAGAGGACACGAGTGGGGGAGGGGTTGCTCAGGGGCTCAAACCCACTGTGCAAGTGTGCCACCCTAGTGCTGCCCACACACACAGCATGTGGTCCCTGTGGCCACAGACAAAGTCCTAGCACACGGCATGTGTGTGGCAATGACTCACTCAAGCTCACCCGACTGCAAGCACAACCACTGAAGGTGGGCATACACCCCGGCCCGGTGGTCATTGAACCCCAACTCCATGGCTCCAAGGCACACATAGCAGCCATGGAGCTAAGGCCCAGAGACGGCACACAGCCAGGCACCCCCCCATCCCCACACCACCCAGGTGCCCCGAGCATCCCTGGCAACCCCCTGGTTCTTGCAGCACTGACTCCACCCTGGTTGGCTGCATTACAGAAAGTGATTGTCTGGAGGGTCCCTCAAAACTAAGCCCCGCCCCTCAGACTTAAGTAGCTAGAGGCGAGGAGGACAGCGTGTGCAGCAGCCAGTGTCCAGGAGAGGAAGGGCCATCTCCACCCCCAATGTGCCCAGCTGTGAGCCACAGCCCTGAGGGGTCTCAGAGCTCTGGAGCAAGCAAGGGCTACTTAGTTTGCGATTCTGGGGACGCAGACAATAAGCCAGTCAACGTCCCCCACAGCACAGAGATGAAGATGCAACACAGGCCCCTTTCTGGAGAGGAATAAAACCAAAGAGACAGAGGGGCAGGCTACAGGGCACCCGCCCGCCCAGGCCACTGCAGCTGCTGCCACCCCAAGTTCACTCCAGCCACTTACTATGTCCCCCCACCTGAGGCCCACCATAGCCACTTGCATCCCTGGCCCCAGCTGCCTCCACACAGACCAGCTGGCACGATACTGAGGCCCAGGGCAGGGGGCAGGCTCAAACCAGAGAGGATCTCAGCAGCACCAGGTCAACAGTGCGAGGATGAGGCAGCAACAGGCCTTGTGTGCATCCAGGGGAACACACTGGTCATGGGAAGCTTGACATGAGCAAACTTACCGCTGCACGGCAGCGAGGGCCTTTCCACCCGCTGGACAGGCCTCCTGCAAATTAAATAAGCGTCGGTCTCCGGCTCGCACCACACCTTGTTCTGGACGAGGCTCCCCGGCCTGGTTTGGATTAAAATGCACGTCGAGCCACAGTGCTCACGTGTCTGCTTTGTTTCTCCTGAGACTATTTAAAAAACAACTTTAACGTCATCCAGGCAAACAAGTGGGACTAGAGTCCTTCCCAGGAGTGTTTCCTGAGGCAGGTCTGTTCGAGTCCAGCAGCTGCACGAGGTTGGTCGAGGTACTTTTCTAGGGCACCCATAAAGGGTTTGCCCAGAGGTATCCACACCCATGTACTCAAAACCTGCCAAGCTCTGTTCCATGGGGACTCACAAGACCATAGCACTCCCTAACCCCTGGGCAGCAGCAGGCCTCAGCACAGGGAGCCCAGAGCCCAAGTGGCCAGAGGACAGTCCCCACACCCACTCAGAGTGGACTGAGGAGAGGGCAGGGGCCATTACCTTCATGTGCTAATCGGATCTATAGTTCTCACTGCTTATGTGCCTAGCAAGGCCTTGACAAGAGCCGGCCCTCACCACTCTGTTTCACAGCCAGGTCCGGGCAAGGGGACCAGGAAAATGCTGATGTCCCTTATCTCCAGGTGCCCAAGACACACCAGCTGGGTGCAGGTCTCTGAAGCCAAATGGCCAGTACATGTGACGAGCAGTCCCCTTCTCGCCCCATCTTTGTAGAGATCAAGTGCCACAATGGGCACACCAACAGCAGCAAATGGCAACTGCTGCCCAAAGGTGTTCTCAGTCACTCCCTAAGGTAGGCCCCGAGACCCAGAGAGGATTGGACAGGAGGCACAGTGGCCAAGACTGAGGCCAGGGTGCCCAGGATTGGTCCGGACCGGAAGAAACACAGGGACCAAGTGTTCTGCCATTTAAGTTCAAACCCTACTGCACCAGGGCGAAGCGAAAGCACAGCAGGTAAGGCGTTTGCCTTGCACGCAGCCGACCTGGGTTCGATCCCCCAGCATCCCATATGGTCCCCCAAGCACCGCCAGGAGTAATTCCTGAGCGAAGAGCAAGGAGTAACCCCTGAGCATCACTGGGTGTGACCCAAAAAGCAAAACAAACAACCCTACTGCACCTATGCACCCACCTGACATGCTCCACACCATGCTCATCACCACCCCATATACTCGTAACCACACTCACACCAGCCCATACATTCATAACCATACTCACACCCACCACACACATCCTGTACACTCATACACCAATCTCATACACACCCATATACTCATACAATACTCACGCCCACCACCCACAACCACCAC
This sequence comes from Cryptotis parvus, assembly GCA_021461705.1. Taxonomy (NCBI): domain Eukaryota; kingdom Metazoa; phylum Chordata; class Mammalia; order Eulipotyphla; family Soricidae; genus Cryptotis; species Cryptotis parvus. Next base: position 6,506 of record JAJIBD010031917.1, on the reverse strand, counting down.
ACACCAATATACTCATACAACAAACTCACACCCATATACTCATACACCACACTCCACCCATATACTCATACAGCACTCACGCCCACCACACATACCCATATACCACACTCACCACACACACCCATATACAACACATACATCACACACTCCACTTGTAACACACCCACCACACACCCCCACACACTCCATACACCTTACAGATGTTCCATACTCACACCCACCACGTACTCTTACACCACATTCATCTCACACACACACCTATACAACCCTCATATACCACATACCACACTCCTTAGACACGACATTCACATTCCATACAGTCATACACCATTCAGACCCTACATACCCCACATACCTTCATACATCCCATACCCAAATACATTCATACACAGCTCATACTCCACTATGCCCCCAAATCCCACACAATCATACACTACACTCCACATACCCCACACTAATTCCATACACATTCAAATACCACACATCTACACACATCTCACTCATCCCATTCACACATGCTCTACACAAACACACCGCCCTACACACTCACACACACACAAAACACACACATTTCTCAAATATACCCCAAACACATACATTCCATTCATATGAACACATTTACACACCCACACCCCTATAAACACACACACCCATGTTTCCAGGACATGACTCCATGGCAGGGCCATTGCCTAACATGAAGCCCTGGGGTTAAGCCCTGGAACCCCCATAAAAGGGGTGAGGCTGAAAAGGCCAGGCCTGGGGAAAGCACAGGCCGAGCAAGAGCATGTTCCAAAGCTGAATGGACAGCTCTGCAGTGACCTGGAAGAAGACAAGCTAGGAGGACACATATGTAAACAGGCAGTGTGCCACGCAGAGCCTGGTGCGGGCCCAGCAGACACACTCACAAAGCTGAGAGCCCCCTGACAGCAACTGTGCCTGACCAGCTCACCAGGACTGCTGCACACAGAGCGCTGTCAGCCTCTGGCCCAACACACACAGGGAGCTCCACTCAAGCGGCTTCCCAGGGCACATGTGCCCAGAGAGCGCCAGCAGCTTCCCAGAGACCCACAGGTCTCCAGCACTCGGCAGTTACTAACTCACTCAATCACTTGTTGTTCTCCCAGGCCCCTTGCCCCTGTCCATCAGTGGGCAGAAGTTTGTCCTGCAGCTCAGGTCAAGAGAGGACCCTGTTGGGACAGCAGTGATCCCAGTACACATCTCATCTAGGAGCGGGTGAGGAGAACCTGAGTACGGGTATGGGGCTGGGGTCAAGGGTCCCAGAAGCAGGGGCCAGGGAAGGTCCTGAGAAGAGGTCTGACTAGGGGGTCTTGGTCTGTGCACTTCCCAGAGTGAATGAATGTGCCACACCTGGAAACCAAACGTGCGTATGCAAGCACCTGCCTGACAGACAGGCCAGAAATGTACGAGAAATGTATGAGCCTTCTCCCCACAGCTACATGGGAAGGGGGCTAGGAGTGCGGGTGTGAAATGGACCTCTAACATGCTGCACCAGCAAACAGGCTGGCATTTGGGACCCCTGCAGACCCTTCCCAGTCCTGTCTCCCGAGGGGACCAGAAGGAGAGGAGGCCCACGCAGGCCGAGGCCCAGCACCTGCAGGTGCCAGGAGAAGTTCACAGCACCTGCCATTTCTCAGGGATCTGTGACCACACAGGACAAGTGCTCACAGGGGGGGGGCAGGCCTGGCCGTCTGTCCCCATGCTGGGCACGGTGCCGAGCACATTGCTGGCATTCCAGACCCACGCCAGTGCACTTCTATGACAGTCAACACACAGCCAGGGCCAGGCACTGGCCTCTTACACTTTCTTCTGCCCGGTCAGTGGGGCTATATTGCTGAATTTGGGGTCCAGCTTCCAAACACACTGAGGCCCGGCATGCACAGACAGATGGTCCTCGCAGTCACAAAGCACCGGGAAACCTAACACCTTTCGGTTTCTCTAACTTACTGGATGCTGGTGGAGTGTAGCTCACCTGAGACCCCAGATTTGACCCCAGCTGCACCCCATGGCCAACCACCACCACAGTAGCAAGTAAACAGAGTAAAATAACACTGAATGCAGAAGCGGCTGCTGAGGTTGCAGGCCTTTGGTCTGAGGGTGTGAGCACAGTACCAGCTCCGGAACAGCTCAGCTCCCTGAAGGTCAGCACATCACTCAGCACTTCTGCTCCAGGTGCGCCGCCCACTCTGGGACGAGATGGGCAGCCCACAGGGCCACGCTAAGGAGAAGGGCCACCAGCAAAAACACACCATGAGGGGCTGGAGCGATAGCACAGCGGGAAGGCGTTTGCCTTGCATGCGGCCTACCCAGGTTCAATCCCGTATCCCCTATGGTCAGCAATTCCTGAGCAAAGAGCCAGGAGTAACCCCTGAGCATTGCAGAGTGTGACCCAAAAATTAAAAAAAAACCCACCCATGGGTGCCCAGACATCAGAGCAGTTCAAGAGGGGACAGGGGCACAGAGAGCTGCCCACACTCCCCATGGGTTCTGAGAAACACCTCTTTGCCATCCCCTGTGGAGGCTCCAAGACAGCCAAGAGCGAAGCCCTCCAGACAGGGGCATGGGTGCTGAGGGGACCAGCCCCCTTTGGGAAGACATGCAGACTGGCCACCAGAGTGGGACTCAGGTACCCACTGATACCCCCGCAGCAGTCCAAGGCAAGCCCTAATTCTAGGCTTTTCCATGGGTGGGTGAAAAGAGAAAGTGCCAGGTGGGATAGCTCCCAGCCCAGCACTGTTCTTTTGGTCAAGGAAGGGGAAATAGTCCCAAACTAAAACCTCGCAACAAGGACAGGTTTGTTTGTAGGAGAACCTCATGCGAAGGGTGTTATGGGAGCTGCCGAGCTCACCACCTCTTCATCAGGACAGCAGACCCCTGGCGCCCACTCCCGAGAATGTGGAGTCCAGGCCTTCCGGCACCTTCTCCAGGGCCACAGGTCAGCACAGTGGGGCCAGCACAGTGGGGCCAGCACCCTGAAACCATGCCTGGGATACACCCAGAGATGGGGGGCAGGGGGCAGTCAGCCTTGGTTCCCAGCCATCTGACTGTACCCAAGCTGCCAAGTCTGGAGGTGACTGGGTCCTGAGGCCCAAGTGAGAAAGCTGCCGCCCCTGGGGGCTCAGGTCAGGCCCAGCCAGTAAAAGCACATAGTTTGGGGTGGGTCTCAGGGCGCCCCACAGCTGTGGGCCAGAGACGGGAGCAGGCCAGAAGGGTTCAGCACCAGACAACCCCCATGGAAACTCTGAGTCCCGGTGCCTCACGGTGAGCAAACCAAGCCACCACAGTGGGGGTGGGGGGGAAGACAAGGACACGTGGTGAACTCAAAGCACTGAAAAAGGCCCAACGATGCTGCCCACTGATCCACAACCAACAGGCTTCCCCTCAGCTCCAGACTGCGGGAGACAGGAGGGTGGAGGGGGCTGAGGGGAGGGTGGCAATGGGGGAAGCCATTCCCAAGGAGTGTAGCTAAGAAGTGCCACTTTGGTGGTGACACCAACAGAAGCTGAGGTCAAAGCAGGGATCATGTCTTTCCGTTTGTGCCCCCACCCCTGACCCTGGTCCCACGCAGCCAGAGCAGTGCTGAGTGTTGCAGCCTGGACGCAGGGCCAGCCCAGAGGCGACATAGAACCGGGATAGACATGGCCAGAGCTCAAGCAGCAAAGAGACAGTAGGCAGGGCAATCAAGTGCCACCCACAGCACCCCACAGAGTTCCCAGAGCGTGCCAGGAGTGATCCCCGAGTGCCAGGAGTGATCCCGAGCACCAGTGCAGATGGCCAACCCAGATTCGCTCCCTAGCACCACATATGGTCCCCTGAGCCCTGCAGGAATGATCCCTGGGCAGTGGTGGGTATGACTCCAAAACAAACCGAACAAAATCAATACACAAACAAGAAAGTGCCAGACAGACAGCACTCAGAATGCCATCAGCAGCTCCGTACCCCTGTGCCCAACTCCCAATGCTTGCAGTGAGGGCACCTTCTGTGCCAAGGGGGAACCCACATCCCCAACGCAGTGTTCTGTTTCCCTCACTGCCTGCATGGAGGCCCAGAAAGCCAGAGGGGCCAGGCTGAACTAGAAGGCAGGCGAGCAGAGTGACAGCTGAGGGGAGCAGGCAGGTGGAAGCCGGACAAGGAGGCTGGTTGGGATTTCCGGGCCCCAAACCTGGCCAATATGCTGCCAGCATCTCCTCTGAGCCACAGGCAGGGGCCACCACTGGGAGGAGGAAACTGAGGGCCAGAGTGGGGAGCGCCTGGTCAGGATCCACGTCACGAGACCTTGTCACCAGGCCAGTCCTCCCCTGTCCCCCCCCTTGCCCCAAGTCGGGGCTGTGGCCATGACAGGTGTGAAGCCAGTGCTATGATCCCAGCACCACAGCCAATGGCTGAGTTCAATATTCCGGTCATGGCTTTTGTCCCCACAAAACATGAGGGAAAGCTGAAGGGTGTCTCACAACTGTGCTGGGGAGGGGGCAACAGCCAGGCGTCCACCCTGGTTCCCAACTGTGAGGCTACCATGTCCTCCCAGCATAGATGCTGAGAGGCAGGAGCTCACTGTTGGGAGGCAGCTGCACACAGAAGGTCGAGTCTAGAAGCTTCCACTCCCTGAACCCCTGGGGCTGCCCAATACACACTGGAGGGCCTCATGGCCTTGGGCACTGACCATGGACAAGCTCCACCCACTTCTGTCCTCCTGGGTGAGTGAAATCGTGAGACCGGGTGACTGCAAGGGCACCCACAGCTGTCCACCAGGGTGGGGGTCTGCACCCCTGCTGCCTTATGGGGCCCACTGAAGAAGCCAAAACGCAGTAAGCACTGCACAGGAGAAAACAAGAAAGGCTGCGCCAGGGCACCACGCGGGGTCACCTGGGGCCCAGGCAGTGCTGGCCAGCAGCCAGGGCAACACCCACCCCAGCTGTCTGTCAGCCACTCCCTGCCACCCCCATCCCACAGTGAGTCTCAAGGGCAGTTTGAGGCTCTAACACTTGGAGAACAGTGGAGGAAAAGGAGGCCTCAGAGAACCAAAATTTCTGGGGAGGAAGCAAGCAAGGATGTCCCCAACAGCCGTGAGGCGCTCACCCACTGGGCCCCTCTGACACCCTCACCTCCAAGGGGCGTCCCGCGCAGCTGCCACTGGGACAACACAGCTTCACAGGCGAGGGTCTGTGCCCAGGGCTGCCGCAGACAGCGCCCGCCAGGGCCTCCCCAATCCCTTCCCATACAGGCAGATATGCAGAGAGGTGCATGCTGGGGTCAGGGATCAATCCTGAGGGGTGTCACAGTCAAGCTCTGAAAGGAGAAGAAAGATGGGGAAGGTTCCAGAAGCACAGAACCTCCGGGGTAGAAGGGAAAGGTTCCTGTGAGGGGAGCAGCACCAGGCACACATGTGAAGTGAAATAGAAACATCATCGGGCGCAGCCTGACTTTATAAATAAAACAAAATACCAACATTAAAGAATCAAATGTCACATTCTAGAGGCTCACAGCACCCAAAAATTCAGACTGTACCAGCCTGGCCCATCAGAGGAGCCTGGGGCTGGGGAGCGTTGGCACTGAGCCATCCTGCGCTTCCCTTGGAGGCTGGCCACAGAGCCCAAAAAGGCAAGGTCGGATGCTGCCTGGGTGCCCGCGTCTGCCCCTCTGGGGCCACCCTGTCCAGCTGGGGGCTAGGATCTATGAGGCACTGCTGCGATGCTGGCTCCGTGTCAGTGGCCTTCCTAATTCCAGCCTTTCAGTGGATCAATTTTTTTTTTTAATTCATGTCTCGCAGGCGGAGGACCTGGGTTCCACACCCAGCACCTGCTATGGTCTCCAAGCCTGCCAGGAGTAACTCTTGAGCATCACCCAGTGTGGCCCAAAAACAAACAAATAAAAGTTAATCTCCTAAATCTGGGGCCATGGAGATCGCCCAGATCAAACCAATCATTTGAAGAGAAAAAGACAGAGCTGGGCCCTCTGAGAGAGGCAAAGCCAAAAGCTGAAAAGAGCACCACACCTGTGGAGCCCCAGGCTGCCCTGCAGAGCAGACCCACGCTGCCCTCACCTATAGTCGAGCAAGCCAGCCTCAGAGCTGACCCTCCCTACACCCCAGACCTTCCCAGGATGCCAAATAAGGAGCCACACCGTGGAGAAGCGTCATTCAAGACTATTCCAGAAATTTCTTCACAACAGAAACAGCTCCATGTGCACGGTGGCTTTCTGGGGGCAACGGTGCACCCGTGGGGTTCCTGCAGGCGGACCACGAATGGGCAGACCCCAGACCACCCAGCCAGCCAGCCTCGGAGGAGTGGGGGTTAGCGGAAGGGTGAAGGGGCTGGTGGTGTCTCTCCCCAGAGCCAGGTTCCTGACAACGCCGCTGGTGGGTGTTCAGGCCCAGCGGGATCTGCCCCCAAATGCACTGCCCCAGCCACAGCAGCGGGCAGCTGGCGACCCCCGACGGCGCCCGCTTTTAAGCTGAACCGGCAACGTGAAAATGGGGGCGCCTGCCCAGG
>JAJIBD010031916.1:0-15179 GCA_021461705.1 Cryptotis parvus | reverse complement strand
TAGATTCTGGCTATCGTGGAAGCAAGCCCGGCATGTACACAAGCCCCGGTGCAGCCCAATCACTCTGGATACTTTCATGGACACGGTTTCCCAGCATGCTGGCAGGGACCAAGAAAGCCTTTGGCTGTACTCTGCTGCCTGAGGCTTTGGCCCTCACAAAGAAGCTTCCCAGCTAAGCCCTGAGGTCTGGGTCTGTGGCCTCCAGCAGAGCAAGGGGCAAAAAGGCGGTCATGAAAACAACAGCAGGTTTGTGGAACTGGACACACGGACTTCAGGAACTGAGCTTATGGAAACGTTGCCAGCGTCTCCCCAGGGACCTCGGATCTAAGGAGGTGGTAGGGAATGTGGGGCAGCAGGATCCAGGTGCCCTTTGACCAGTTCACGGACCGGCCCCACACTGACACAACAGCAGAGAGACGGAAGACAGCCCCTCCTACAACACCTGGTGGCAGGACAGCACTTCCAAGTGGTATGCCTGTGCAAGTCAGAATAATCAGTGAACCACATGTGCTGGAAACTTCAGCCACTTGGCCTTCTTTCCCAGGAGACAAGCCCTGAGGTGGAAACAACAGAAATTTATTGAGTTGGCTGGCTCTTGGGCAACTGCAGGCACGTGTACTAAGCTGGAGCGACAGCTCCCTCTGCCCCCATGTGGTCCCCCAAGCACCACCAGGTACCTCCTGCAAAAAGCCAGGAGTATTGGTATTGATATTGATATTGAGTATTGGTGTTGATAAATGTTTCTGGGTACTGACGGTATGGCCCCAAAACAAAAACAACAACAAAAGATAGAATAAAGTACATCAAGGCCAGTGTGGCAGGTAAGGTGCTTGTGCGGCCATGGGGCCACCTGAGTTCTCCGTCAGGGTCCTCCAAGTCCCACCCGAACTCAGTGCAGAGCCAGGAGTAAGCCCTAAGCAAGTGGCAGGCCACAGCCCAACATCCCCCTTTGCTGTCACCAGAGATCTCTGGACATCCTCAATTCTCAGGATGAGTCAGACAACAGTACAATGGAAACCCTTGTTTTGTGGAAGGGCTTGGGGCACACCTGGCTGTGCTCAGGGAGCAATCCTGGGGAAACTTGGGGGTATCATATGAGGTTGCGGATGAAGGATCTCCCTGCTGACCTGTTTCCTGAGCCAGAAAACTCTGTGGGCAGATATGCCATGAGCAGGCCAGGCAGATGGCATGGCCTCAGACTGGACAAAGACCAGGACACAGCACTCATGCCACAGGCCCGTCCTCTCTAGGGCATGTGTGTGGGCGAGCCAAGCCCCAGCTGCCCTGGGCCACCCAGAGAAAAAGGAATTTTTTTCCTTTTAGGGTCACTCCTGGCTCTGCACTCCAGTAATTACTCCTGGCGCTTCTACATATGGGATGTCAGGGATCGAACATGGGTCAGCTGCAGCAAAGCAAACGCCCCGCCCACTGGACCATCACTCAGGCCCTGGGAAAAGGACTTTCAATTTCAAAGACTTTAGTAGTAAGGCCAGAGGCTTATTAGGAAGCCAGCACCAGGAGGAGCCAGGACAGCAGAGAGGGCCTGGGTGGGGCTGAACTGAGATCACCAAGGCAGCAGTGGACACAGAAGGCAGTCACACCCATGGTCACACCCAGATCAATGCCTAACACCGACTATTTTGCGAGCGGTCTCACTCTTCCTCACACACCAACAGTCACAACCATTCCCATCAGTGAGCTCTGAAACCGTCCAGATAGCAGAAGGGCAGACGTCAGACCCGGACAAGTAGCCACCATCATCTATATGCTGCTGTTCTAAGGACGCAAGTGCAGAGCATGGCAGGGTCTTTGCAGTCTTCACGCCGGCTGGGGCAGAGGGAGAGAGAGCTGCAGCTCCCTCTTGCTGCCATGAGATGGGCTTGACCTCAGCCTGGGGCCTCCATACACTTGTTCTGCATGTGGGAGTCACAACTGTGGATTCCATCCCCAGCACACCTAAGGGTCCCCTTACCCACCAGGGGTGACCCCTATAGGAGCAGCCAAGAGCATGAGTGGCCCACCTCCAACCCCCACATCACAAAAGAACATGGAGGGGCCAGAGTGATAGCCCAGCGGGTAGGGCGTCTGCTCTTGCACTCAGCTTGCCCATACCGGCCCGGGTTCAACTCTCGGTATCCCATATGGTCCCCGCTGAGCACCGCCAGGATAATTCCTGAGTGCAGAGCCAGGAGAAACTTCTGAGCATTGCCGGTGTGACCCAAAAAGCAAAAAAAAAAAAGAACATGGAAACCATCCAGATGTCAACAGGCCCTAGGAGTAAGGGCCATAGGCACTAGGGCAAATCACACACACAGTGGCACCACAGGGTAACAGGTAGCTGGGTCCAAAGAAAAGTGCTCCGCTCAGGGAAAACTGACGGGGGTAGGGAGGGGGAGAGAAGGGGCCCCAGTACAGTGATGTGGGGACAGGGAGTGGAGACCAGCAGGCGAGGTGAAACAGCACAGGCCTCCAGCCTTCCTGTGGGTGGAGGACACATTATTTCTCATGCCTACCACTTGCAGGAGGGCTCCCTCTTGGTCTGCAGTGGACAGTACCGCCTATGACGTGACCTGTACAACACAGGGTAGGTGGGAGGACGTGCGACCCCAAGGAGAAGCCATGTGAAGGCTGTCAGGTCCCTCACTTTTGCTGGTCCCTAGCTCTCCGTCTCTCCATGTAGCCACACAGCAGTGGACCCAGGCCATCCACATCCTGCCTCAGCCATCGTGTCTAGAGTCTTCCTCCTGAGCGTCACATCAAGTGTCCAGAATCCTCTCCTCGAATGCCAGGAGCTGTTTACCAATGCCCACCAACCGTGCTGGGCTGGGCGGGGATCTTCCTTTTCCTGGTAGCACACTCTTACCCACCCCTGCTTGTCGACTCCATTAGCAGGAAGGCAGCCCAGGGCAGGGTGTGGCTTCAATGCAACAGCAGCAGAGGCTCCTGGGATCACAGAGCACTGGTAGATCCCTCAGGTTTGGCAGGTGCCTGGCCAGTCTCTCGCAGGGCCAGGGCGGGTACAGACACAGCTCTACCCTGGCACACAAGCTGGCTTCAGCCCGCCGTGGTGGTGGGGAGGGAGAGCAGGATAGCACGAACCTCAACTTTCAAGTTCACCCTGGGCTGGGCAAGCCAACACAGAGCTTGGCATGTGGCAGACCCAGGCTTCCAACACCACCTACAGGGTGTCCCCTAGTGGCCCTAAGCAACACTGCCACTGGAAATGCTTAAGGAGGAATTAGTGGGACTAACACGGTCATTCTTTGTATTTTGGGGGGTCTTCCCAACAATCCGTGACTTGTGAAATATCCAATGATACCCAGCCAGGTGGTGCTAGAAGCGTGCTCGGAGGGGCCACTGTCATGCCCAACCCCGCCCAACCTAGCCACCACATATGGTCCCCCCAAGATGCATTCAGGAGTAATTCCTGAGCACCGCTGGTGAGGCCCCCAAGCCCCCACCCAGAGAAGGTGATGGATCCTGGCTGCATGGAGGCCCTTCAAGCTGCCAACCTCGGGCTAGCACTATACAGCCTTAACAGAAGGTAAGAAGCAGCTATCCAGAAAATCAATTATGGGTCAGAGAGATAGTCCAGCGGAGTAGCATTTGCTTTGCACGCGGCTACTCCAAGTTCAATCGCCTAGCATCCCATACGGTCCCCTGAGCAATTTAGGAGTAACCCATGACCGGCAACCCAAAAAGCAAAAAAAAAAAAAAAAAAAAGAAAGAAAGAAAAATCTGCGTGAGCTGGTCAACATGGGGAGGCCTTCGGAGATGGCCCAAAGGGCTGTGTCCTGAGTTTCACCATGGAGGAGGCGCGCTTCTGAGCTCCAGCATCACGGAAGTGATCCCCCGGTAAGGCCAGGTGTGGCCCCAAAGAGCGTGCATTCTCAGCAGGAAGCCTTCCATAAAACAAACAGTCCAGAGACTTACAGCTCCCTCAGCCTCCCACTGTTTCTGAAGGTCCGCGCTGTTACACCAGCAGCCACCACACCTGCCGCCCTCTGCAGCAGAAGTCTCACTCCTGGCAAACTGCACAGCACATAGAAGAAAACTAGGTTTCAGCTCAAGTTCTAGAGAGTTCCATAGACTCCTGGTTCTTACCAGACCCTCACAGCTTCCCTGCTGAAGCTGGCTATCAGGAGCCAGTCTATATGGGGGCGTTGTGACTACAGGGTGCACACGCCTGGGCCCCACTCTGGCTAACAGCCAACACGCAAGCCAACAACAGCCAAACACTGCTAGGTCACAATGACTCACAAGCCAGGTAACGCCATAGGGTGCCACAGGCCCCTCACCCCACAGAGGCTTGTGGACCCAGAGACTCCCCATAGCTCCTATCAACCCTGCAGAACACTAAGGACCCTACAGAACAATGCGAACCTCACAGAAGCCCACAGCTCCTATGACCCCCATAGCCTCCAGTGCTCCAGTGCGCCTAAGAAACTCCCAGCTTGTGCCTCATGAGGTAGGCCGCACACAGGCCTCTAGTAGTGCTAGTGTGGAGGCAAAAGCAGTCTGATGCACATAAGCTACGCTTCTCACCTCCACCTATCCTCCTCCACAACCCCTTACACTATCAGCCTGGGGTCAGAAGGCATCACTCCCTGACTGTCCCCAGAGAGAGTGCACCTTCCCATTCCCAGTCCAGCAACAGGGGGGACAGGTGAGTCCTCACCCACCACCACCACAGGTGGCCCCACAAGGAGAAGCAGCTCTGGGTAACTGGTAGCTTTGTTTTCCAAGGCTTACATTTAGCCCTAAATAGGCAACACCAAGCGGTCCTCTTTGCAAGTACCCCCTGACTCAGTTGGGTGAAGGGCCTCCAAACACCCCAGGTTCCCTTGCCTACCTCCCCAAAAGAGCTGTCCTCTGATCCCGCGTGACAGGAGCCTGGGTGATAGAGAAACTAGTACACGCAACAAAAAGTTTCATCCTGGTACAGAACAATAGTACAACAGGGAAGGCTTTTGCCTTGCACATGGCTAACTTGGGTTTGACTCTCGAGATTCCATAGGGGGTCCCCCAAGCACTGCTAGGAGTAATTCTTCAGTGCAGAGCCAGGAGTAACTGCTGAGTGTTTGTTGATGTGACCCAAAAAGAAAATATAATAAGTTTAATTCTGTCCATATGCTATGTTGACAACATGTGTGGAGCACCAAGACTTAGAGATCCAAGTTATAGGCGTGGTTGGAAACCCAAAGAGTGGGTTCCGTGAGGTTGGCTTTGCCCCGCATGCTAGAAATCTAAGTCTCAGAATGGTCAAATTCCCCTGTGCTCTCAATTCAACAGTGGGCTGCTGAGAATGCCACAGGGTGTCAGGCCCTTACTCCGCAGGGGCTTAAACCCCAGAGACTCCGCTTAGTTCCCATGCGGTGCAGCCCAGGCCCAGCGACCCAGACTGTGGGGCAGGAGAAACGAGGACCCAGAGCGTGGGAAGTCCAGGCCTGCCTGTGGATCTAGCAGCTTCTGCCCTTGCCCCAAACCTCAGTGCCTTCCTGTCCCAAAGGGCACGCCAGAACCATGCATGAGGCCAGCACTCTGAAGGCCACCCATGGAAGCACCCAAGTCACATCAACTGTGACCCACCTTCCTCTGTGTCCTCTAAGCGCCACAGGCGGCCAGAGTCTCACTGCCTGCCTTTCTAGTGAGACCAGAGCACATGCACCATAAGGCGCAATAGCCCAGTAAACTCGAGCACTCAAACACCAGCGCGTGGCGGAGAAAGCAGGTGAGGCAACTGCCTTGCACACAGCTGGCCTTAGCTGATTTTTCCTAGCACCACCTAAGCCTCCCTAGAGTCCTCCATGCACCAGGTGCGGCTTTAACACACCCCTCATAAATAAATAAAGAAGACATGAGTGGGAGGTTGCTCAGGGGCTCAAACCCACTGTGCAAGTGTGCCACTCTAGTGCTGCCCACACACACAGCATGTGGTCCCTGTACAGACAAGTCCTAGCACACGGCATGTGTAAGGCAATGACTCACTCAAGCTCGCCCCACTGCAAGCACCAACCACTGAAGGTGAGCATGCACCTACCCCCAGCCACTGAAGGCGTGGCACACCTACCCCTAACCACTGAAGGTGGGTACATTGAACTCCACTCCATGGCTCCAAGGCACACATAGCAGCCATGGAGCTAAGGCCCAGAGACGCACACAGCCAGGCACCCCCATCCCCACACCACCCAGGTGCCCCGAGCATCCCTGGCAACCCCCTGGTTCTTGCAGCACTGACTCACCCTGGTTGGCTGCATTACAGAAAGTGATTGTCTGAGGTCCCTCGTAAACTAAGCCCCGCCTCAGACTTAAGTAGCTAGAGGCGAGAGACAGAGTGCAGCAGCCAGTGTCCTAGGAGAGGAAGGCCATCTCCGCCTGTGTGCCTAGCTGTGAGCCACAGCTCTGAGGGGTCTCAGAGCTCTGGAGCAAGTAAGGGCTTACTTAGTTTGCATTCTGGGGACGCAGACAATAAGCCAGTCAACGTCCCCACAACACAGAGATGAAGATGCAACACAGGCCCCTTTTGGAGAGTGAATAAACCAAAGGAGACAGAGGGGCAGGCTGCAGGGCACCCGCCCGCCCAGGCTACCTGCAGCTGCTGCCACTTCAAGTTCACTCCCAGCCACTTACCATGTCCCCCACCTGAGGCCCACTATATCTACTTGCATCCCTGGCTCCCAGCTGCCTCCACACAGACCAGCTGGCACGGTCACTGAGGCCCAGGGCAGGGGCAGGCTCAAACCAGAGAGTGATCTCAGCGCACCAGGTCAACAGTGTGAGGGATGAGGCAGCACAGGTCTTGTGTGCATCCAGGGAACACACTGGTCATGGAAGTTTGACATGAGCAAACTTACTGCTGACGCAGCGGCCTTTCCACCCGCTCGGACAGGCCTCCTGCAAATTAAAATGCGTGTCTCCGCCTCGCACTCACACCCCTGAGCTGGACGCAGGCCCCCGGCCTGGTTTGCCTGATTAAAATGCACGTCGAGCCACAGTGCTCACGTGCGTCTGCTTTGTTTCTCCTGAGACTATTTAAAACAACTTTAACGCTATCCAGGCAAACAAGTGGGACTAGAGTCCTTCCCAGGAGTGTTTCCTGAGGCAGGTCTGTTCGAGTCCAGCAGCTGCAATGAGGTTGGTCGGGGTACTTTTCTAGGGCACCCATAAAGGCTTTTTGTCAGAGGTATCCACACCCATGTACTCAAAACCTGCCAAGCTCTGTTCCATGGGGACTCACAAGACCATAGCACTCCCTAACCCCCTGGGCAGCAGAGGGCCCCAGCACAGGAGCCCAGAGCCTCAAGTGGCCAGAGGACGTCCCTACACCCACTTTAGAGTGGACTGAGGAGAGGGCAGCCATTACCTTCGCGTAACCAATCGGATCTATAGTTCTCACTGCTTATGTGCCTAGTTGGCTCTTGACAAGAGCCGGCCCTCACCACTCTGTTTCACAGCCAGGTCCGGGCAGTGGACTAGGAAAATGTTGATGTCCCTCATCTCCAGGTGCCTAAGACACACCAGTTGGGTGCAGGTCTCGAAGCTAAATGGCTAGTACATGTAACTGAGCAGTCCCTTCTTGCCCCATCTTTTGGAGATCATGGCCCAATGGGCACACACAACAGCAGCAAATGGCAACCGCTGCCTGCTGTGCTTAGTCACTCCTTAAGGTAGGCTCCGGCACCAGAGAGGATTGGACAGGAGGCACAGTGGCCAAGATTGAGGCCAGGGTGCCCAGGATTGGTCCGACCGGGAAGCAACACAGGGACCAATGCCCTGCTATTTAAGCTCAAACCCTACTGCACCAGGGCCGAAGCGAAAGCACAGCAGGTAGCGCTTCGCCTTGCACCACGACCTGGGTTCGATCCCCCAGCATCCCATATGGTCCGAAGCACCGCCAGGAGTAATTCCTGAGCGGAGAGCAGCAAGGAGTAACTCTGAGCACTCTGGGCGTGACCCCAAAAAGCAAAACAAACAACCCTACTGCACCTATGCACCCACCTGACATGCTCACCCATGCCTCATCACCACCCCATATACTTGAACTACTCACACCAGCCCATACATTCATAACCATACTCCACCCCACCACATACCCCCTGTACACTCATACACCAATCTCATACACACCCATATACTCATACAATACTCACGCCCACCACCCACAGCCACTCAAACACCAATATACCATACAACAACCTTACACCCATATACTCATACACCACACTCACCCATATACTCATACTGCACCTGACCCCACTCACACATACCCATATACCACACTCACCACACACACCCATATACAACACTACATCACACACTCCACTTGTAACACACCCACCACACACCCCATTACACACTCATACACCTTACAGATGTTCCATACTCACACCCACCACGCACACTCCTACATCACCTCACCTCATACTACACCACCTATACAACCCCTCGGTATACCACATACTGGCCACCCTTAGGACACCACATTTACATTCCCATACAGTCATACACCATCTAGACCTTCATACTCCACACTACCTTCATACATCCATACCCAAATACATTCATACACAGCTCATACTCCACTTGCCCCCAAATCCCACACAATCATACACTACACCTCACATACCTACACTAATTCCCCATACACATTCAAATACCACACATCTACACACATCTCACTCATCCCATTCACACATGCTCTACACAAACACACCATCTCGGCACACTCACACACACATAAAACACACACATTCTCAAATATACCCAAACACATACATTCCATCCATATGAACACACTTACACACCTACACCCCTATAAACACATATACTTCATGTTTCCAGGACATGACTCTACAGACCATTGCCTAACATGAAGCCCTGGGGGTTAAGCCCCCCTGAACCCCCCATAAAAGGGTGTGAGGGCTGAAAAGGCCAGGCTGGGGAAAGCACAGGCCGTGCAAAGAGCATGTTCCAAAGCTGAATGGACAGCTCTGCAGTGACCTGGAAAAGACAAGCTAGGAGGACACATATGTAAACAGGCAGTGTGCCACGCAGAGCCTGGTGCGGGCCCAGCAGACACACTCACAAAGCTGAGAGCCCCTGACAGCAACTGTGCCTGACCTAGCTTACTAGGACTGCTGCACACAGAGCGTCTGTCAGCCTCTGGCCTAACACACAAAGGAGCTCCACTCCTCAAGCGGCTTCCCAGGGCACATGTGCCCAGAGAGCGCCAGCAGCTTCCCAGAGACCCCACAGGCCTGCAGCACTCGGCAGTTACTAACTCACTCAATCACTTGCTGTTCTCCCGTGCCCCTTGCCCCCGTCCATCAATGGGCAGAAGTTTGTCCTGCAGCTCAGGTCAAGAGAGGACCCTGTTGGGACAGCAGTGACCCTAGTACACATCTCATCTAGGAACGGTGAGAGAACCTGAGTACGGTAAGGGCTGGGGTCAAGGGTCACTAGAAGTGGGCCAGGGAAGGTCCTGAGAAGAGGTCTGACTAGGGTCTTGGTCTGTGTACTCCCTGAGTGAATGAATGTGCTACACCTGGAAACCAAACGCTGTGTAAGGTAAAGCACCTGCCTGACAGACAGGTCAGAAATGTACGAAATGTACGCGTCTTCTCCCCACAGCTACATGGAAGGGGGGCTAGGAGTGCGTGGTGGTATGGACCTTTAACACAGCTGCACCAGCAAACAGGCTGGCATTTGGGGGACCCCCTGCAGACCCTTCCCAGTCCTGTCTCCCGAGGGACCAGAAGGAGAGGAGGCCCACGCAGGCCAGGCTCAGTACCTGCAGGTGCCAGGAGAAGTTCACAGCACCTGCCATTTTCAGGATCTGTGACCACACAAAGTGCTCACAGGGGCGGGGCAGGCCTGGCCGTCAGTCCCCATGGGCGCACGGTGCCGAGCACATTGCTGGCATTCCCAGACCCACGCCAGTGCACTTCTATGACAGCTCAACACACAGCTAGGGCCAGGCACTGGCCTCTTACACTTTCTTCTGCCCGGTCAGTGGGGCCAATATTGCTGAATTTGGGGTCCAGCTTCCAAACACACTGAGGCCCGGCATGCACAGACAGATGGTCCTCGTGCAGTCACAAAGCACAGGAAACCCTAATACCTTCGCTTCTTAACTTACTGGATGCTGGTGGAGTGTAGCTCACCTGAGACCCCAGATTTGACCCCCGGGCTGCACCCCATGGCCAACCACTACCACAGTAGCAAGTAAACAGAGTAAAATAACACTGAATGCAGTAGCGGCTGCTGAGGTTGCAGGCCTTTGGTCTGAGGGTGTGAGCACAGTACCAGCCTCGGAACAGCTCAGCTCCCTGAAGGTCAGCGCATCACTCAGCACTTCTGCCTGCGCCGCCCACTCTGGGACTAGATGGGCAGCCCACAGGGCCACGCTAGGGAGAAGGGCCACCAGCAAAACACTCCCATGAGGGGCTGGTGCGATAGCACAGGGGAGGGCGCTAGTCTTGCATGCGGCCGACCCAGGTTCAATCCCCGGTATCCCTATGGTCAGCAATTCCTGAGCAAAGAGCCAGGAGTAACCCCTGAGCATTGCAGAGTGTGACCCAAAAATTAAAAAAACCCACCCATGGGTGCCTAGACATCAGAGCAGTTCAAGAGGGGACAGGGGCACAGAGAGCTGCCCACACTCCCCATGGGTTCTGAGAAACACCTCTTTGCCATCTCCTGTGGAGGCTCCAAGACAGCCAAGAGCGAAGCCCTCCAGACAGGGGCATGGGTGCTGAGGGGACCAGCCCCCTTTGGGAAGACATGCAGATTGGCTACCAGAGTGGGACTCAGTGTACCCACTGATACCCCTCAGCAGTCCAAGGCAAGCCCCAATTCTAGGCTTTCCCATGGGTGGGAAAAGAGAAAGTGCCAGGTGGGATAGCTCCCAGCCCAGCACTGTTCTTTTGGTCAAGGAAGGGGAAATAGTCCCAAACTAAAACCTCAACAAGGACAGGTTTGTTTTGTAGGAGAACCTCATGCGAAGGGTGTTATGGGAGCTGCCGGAGCTCACCCACCTCTTCATCAGGACAGCAGACCCCTGGCGCCCACCCGAGAGTGTGGGAGTCCAGGCCTTCCGCATCTTCTCCAGGGCCACAGGTCAGCACAGTGGGGCCAGCACAGTGGGGCCAGCACCTTGAAAACCATGCCTGGATACACCCAGAGAGGGGGCAGGGGGCATCAGCCTTGGTTCCCAGCCATCAGACTGTACCCAAGCTGCCAAGTCTGAGGTGACTGGGTCCTGAGGCCCAAGTGAGAAAGCTGCCGCCCTGGGGCTCCAGGTCAGGCCCAGCCAGAAAGCACATAGTTTGGGGTGGGTCTCAGGGGCGCCTACAGCTGTGGGCCAGAGACGGGAGCAGGCCAGAAGGGTTCAGCACCAGACAACCCCCATGGAAACTCTGAGTCCCAGTGCCTCACGGTGAGCAACCAAGCCACCACAGTGGGGGTGGGGAGAGAACAAGGACACGTGGTGAACTCCAAAGCACTGAAAAGGCCCAACTGATGCTGCCCACTGATCCACAACCAACAGGCTTCCCCTCAGCTCCAGACTGCGGGAGACAGGAGGGTGGAGGGGCTGAGGGGAGGGGTGGCAATGGGGGGGAAGCCATTCCCAAGGAGTGTAGCATAGAAGTGCCACTTTGGTGGTGACACCAACAGAAGCTGAGGTCAAAGCAGGGATCATGTCTTTCCGTTTGTGCCCCCACCCCTGACCCTGGTCCCACGCCAGCCAGAGCAGTGCTGAGTGTTGCAGCCTGACGCTAGGCCAGCCCAGAGGCGACATAGAACTGGATAGACATGGCCAGAGCTCAAGCAGCAAAGAGACAGTAGGCAGGGCAATCAAGTGCCACCCACAGCACCCTACAGAGTTCCCAGAGCGTGCCAAGAGTGATCCCCGAGTGCCAGGAGTGATCCCAAGCACCAGTGCAGATGGCCAACCCAGATTCGCGCTCCCTAGCACCACATATGGTCCCCTGGAGCCCTGCAGGAATGATCCCCTGGGCAGTGGTGGGTATGACTCCAAAAAAACAAACCGACAAAAAATCAATACACAAACAAGAAAGTGCCAGACAGACAGCACTCAGAATGCCATCAGCAGCTCGGCACCTGTGCCCAACTCCCAATGCTTGCAGTGAGGGCACCTTCTGTGCCAAGGGGGAACCCACATCCCCAACGCAGGTGTTCTGTTTCCTCACTGCCTGCATGGAGGCCCAGAAAGCCAGAGGGGCCAGGCTGAACTAGAAGGCAGGCGAGCAGAGTGACAGCTGAGGGAGCAGGCAGGTGGAAGCCGGACAAGGAGGCTGGTTGGGATTTCCGGCCCCAAACCTGGGCCAATATGCTGCCAGGATCTCCTCTGGAGCCACAGGCAGGGGCCACCACTGGGAGGAGGAAACTGAGGGCCAGAGTGGGGAGTGCCTGGTCAGGATCCACGTCACGAGACCTTGTCACCAGGCCAGTCCTCCCTGTCCCCCCTTGCCCCAGTCCGGGGCTGTGGCCATGACAGGTGTGAAGCCAGTGCTATGATCCCAGCACCACAGCCAATGGCTGAGTTCAATATTCCTGTCATGGCTTTGCCCCCACAAAACATGAGGGAAAGCTGAAGGGGTGTCCTCACAACTGTGCTGGGGAGGGGGCAACAGCCAGGCGTCCACTCTGGTTCCCAACTGTGAGGCTACCATGTCCTCCCAGCATAGATGCGGAGAGGCAGGAGCTCACTGTTGGGAGGCAGCTGCACACAGAAGGTCGAGTCTAGAAGCTTCCACTCCCCTGAACCCCTGGGGGCTGCCCAATACACACTGGAGGGCCTCATGGCCTTGGGCACTGACCATGGACAAGCTCCACCACTTCCGTCCTCCTGGGTGAGTGAAATCGTGAGACTGGGTGACTGCAAAGGGCACCCACAGCTGTCCACCAGGGTGGGGGTCTGCACCCCTGCTGCCTTATGGGGCCCACTGAAGAAGCCAAAAACGCAGTAAGCACTGCACAGGAGAAAACAAGAAAAAGGCTGCGCCAGGGCACCACGCGGGGTCACCTGGGGCCCAGGCAGTGCTGGCCAGCAGCCAGGGCAACACCCACCCCAGCTGTTTGTCAGCCACTCCCCTGCCCCCCCATCCCACAGTGAGTCTCAAGGGCAGTTTGAGGCTCTAACACTTGGAGAACAGTGGAGGAAAAGGGAGGCCTCAGAGAACCAAAAATTTCTGGGGAGGAAGCAAGCAGATGTCCCCAACAGCCGCGAGGCGCTCACCCACTGGGCCCTCTGACACCCTCACCTCCAAGGGGCGTCCACGCAGCTGCCACTGGGACAACACAGCTTCACAGGCGTGCGGTCTGTGCCCAGGGCTGCCGCAGACACGCAGGGTGCCTCCCCAATCCCTTCCCATACAGGCAGATATGCAGAGAGGTGCATGCTCGGTCAGGATCAATCCTGAGGGGTGTCACAGTCAAGCTCTGAAAGGAGAAGAAAGATGGGGAAGGTTCCAGAAGCACAGAACCTCCGGGGTAGAAGGGAAAGGTTCCTGTGAGGGAGCAGCACCAGGCACACATGTGAAGTGAAAATAGAAACATCATCGGGGGCGCAGCCTGACTTTATAAATAAAACAAAATACCAACATTAAAGAATCAAATGTCACATTCTAGAGGCTCACAGCACCCCAAAAATTCAGACTGTACCAGCCTGGCCCATCAGAGGAGCCTGGGGCTGGGGAGAGTTGGCACTGAGCCATCCTGCGCTTCCCTTGGAGGCTGGCCACAGAGCCCAAAAGGCAAGGTCCGGATGCTGCCTGGGTGCCCGCGTCTGCCCTCTGGGCCACACCCTGTCCAGCTGGGGCTAGGATCTATGAGGCACTGCTGCGATGCTGGCTCCGTGTCAGTGGCCTTCCTAATTCCAGGGTCTTTCAGTGGATCAATTTTTTTTAATTCATGTCTCGTAGGCGGAGGACCTGGGCTCCACACCCAGCACCTGCTATGGTCTCCAAGCCTGCCAGGAGTAACTCTTGAGCATCACCCAGTGTGGCCCAAAAACAAACAAAAAAAAGTTAATCTCCTAAATCTGGGGGCCATGGAGACTCGCCCAGATCAAACCAATCATTTGAAGAGAAAAGACAGAGAGCTGGGCCCTCTGAGAGAGGCAAAGCCAAAAGCTGAAAAGAGCACCACCTGTGGGAGCCCCAGGCTGCCCTGCAGAGCAGACCCACGCTGCCCCTCACCTATAGCCGAGCAAGCCAGCCTCAGAGCTGACCCTCCTACACCCCAGACCCTTCCCAGGATGCCAATAAGGAGCCACACCGTGGAGAAGCGTCATTCAAGACTATTCCATTTCTTCACAACAGAAACAGCTCCATGTGCACGGTGGCTTTCTGGGGGCAACGGTGCACCCCGGGGGGTTCCTGCAGGCGGACCACGAATGGGCAGACCCCAGACCACCCAGCCAGCCAGCCTCGGAGGAGTGGGGGTTAGCGGAAGGGTGAAGGGGGCTGGTGGTGTCTCTCCCCAGAGCCAGGTTCCTGACAACGCCGCTGGTGGGTGTTCAGGCCCAGCGGGATCTGCCCCCAAATGCACTGCCCCAGCCACAGCAGCGGGCAGCTGGCGACCACCCCGACGGCGCCCGCTTTTAAGCTGGAACCGGCAACGTGAAATGGGGGCGCCTGCCTAGGGCGCCCGGGCACGGTGCCAAGGCCACTAACCGGGGTTCGGAGCCGGTCGGCCCCGGGCTGCGCGGCGTGCGGGGGCCGGCGGGGCGTCGAGACCCCAGGCGAACGGGGCCAGGGCCGGGCAGCGGGGTCGCCAGCGCCGGCGCCTGCAGCCCGCTGGGCCGGCGGACAAAGGCGACAGGCAGCGCCGAGCACAGTGACAGGCCCGGCCGGGGCCACGGGCCACGTGTCTGGCGGGAGCGGGCGAGCCCCGAGCCGGACCGTCCTCCCGGCGCGTCCCCCGGCCCTGCGGCCACGGGGGCGCTCCCGAGTCTCCGCAACTTTCCCTGAGGAGGCGCCGGGGCCCCCACGCCGGGCCCCCGGGTCAGCGCCCCCCGACGGCGGCGGGCGAGAGGGCGAGGGGGCGCTTCCTGTCCCGGCGCTGGCCCCATTTCAGCCTTTCCAGACTTTTCCCTCAGGAGGGGAGGCGGCGCGCGCGCGGCCGGGCCTGGGCCTAGCCGGGAGCCGCAGCCC
>JAJIBD010031915.1:0-14753 GCA_021461705.1 Cryptotis parvus | reverse complement strand
TTTTTTTATTTTTTTATTTTTACAATTACAAAGATATACAATTAAAAAAGTTCATATTTGGGTTTTGGTCATACAGTGTAGCAGCACCCATCCCGCCACCAGTGCCCATCTCCCACCACCAACATCCCCGGTTCCCTCCCCCCTCCCCCAGCCCTCCTACATGGCAGGTTCTTTATTTCTTTCCATTTCTCTATCTTTCTCTTTTCCTTCCTCTCCAGACTATGGATTACAGAACATACATTAAAGGGTTGTCATGTGTATCCTTTTTGCCTCTATTTAATGCTCAGTTCTAGGTTGGCATTAGTACCCTCACAATTGTTAGCACACTGTTCCATTTTCTGTCTTACCTAGCCTTTGACTCCCACACGTTTGTGATAATTTCCACCTTTGACAGGACCTCCTGATGTATGTTTCACTTGACCTTGGATATTGGTATCATAATATGTACCTATATATTTATGTTATGCAGATAAATGCAGTCATTCTGTAACTGTCTCTCTCCTTCTGGCTAATTTCGCTCAACATAATCTTCTCCATGTCCATTCATTTGTAGGCAAATTTTATAACTTCATTTTTCCTAACAGCTGCATAGTATTCCATTGTGTAGATGTACCAAAGCTTTTTTATCCAGTCATCTATTTTCGGGCACTCGGGTTGCTTCCAGATTCTGGCTATTGTGAATAATGCTGCTAGGAACATAAAAGTAGGGATGGTGTTTCCGCCTGCGTATTTTTGGTTTCCCAGAGTAGATTCCCAGGAGTGGTATGGCTGGGTCAAATGGGAGTTCAATTTCTAGTCTTTGGAGGAATGTCCATATTGTTTTCCAGAAAGGCTGTACCAGCCGGCATTCCCACCAACAATGGATGAGTGTCCCCTTTTCCCCACATCCACGCCAGCACTTGTTGTTCTTGTTCTTTTGAATATGTGCCAGTCTCTGTGGTGTAAAGTGGTATCTCATTGTTGTTTTGATTTGCATCTCTCTGATGATTAGTGATGATGAGCATTTTTTCATATGTTTTTTGGCCATTCGAATTTCTTCCTTGCTGAAGTTTCTGTTCATTTCTTCTCCCCATTTTTTTGATGGGGTTGTTTGTTTTCTTCTTGTAAAGTTCTACCAGTGCCTGATATATCCTGGATATTAACCCCTTATCAGATGAGTATTGGGTGAATATTCTTTCCCATTCTGTGGACTGCTTTTTGTATCTTAGTCACTGTTTCTTTTGAGGTGCAGAAGCTTTTTAGTTTCATGTAGTCCCATATATTTATCTTTTCTTCTAGTTGCTTTGTTAGAGATGTTTCATCTTTGAAGATGCCTTTAGCTTCAATGTCATGGAGGGTTTTTCCTATATTTTCTTCAATGTACTTTATGGATTCAAGTCTGATATTGAGATCTTTAATCCACTTTGATCTGATTTTTTGTGCATGGTGTTAGACACAGGTCCAAATTCATTTTTTTACATGTCGCTGCCCAGTTTTCCCAACACCACTTATTGAAGAGGCTTTCCTTACTCCATTTTAGACTCGTTGCACCTTTATCAAAGATTAAATGATCATGTGTTTGAGGTTGGGTGTCAGGATACTCAATTCTATTCCATAGGTCCACGGGTCTGTTTTTATTCCAATACCATGCTGTTTTAATTACTACTGCCTTGTAGTACAGTTTGAAGTTGGTAAGGTGATGCCTCCCATCTTCTTTTTCCCGAGGATTGCTTTAGTACAATTTCTATCTTTTTTATTTTATTGAGGTATGCTTTGTGGCTGAGCATGTGGTCTATCTTGGAGAATGTTCCATGTGCACTAGAGAAAAATGTGTATTCAGCTTTTTTGGCATGAAAAGCCCTGTATATATCCACTAGCTCTCTTTCTTCCATTTCTTCCTTCAGGGCCAATATTTCCTTGGTGAGTTTCAGTCTTGTTGATCTATCCATCGTTGATAGACCCGTGTTGAAGTCTCCAACTATTATTGTGCTACTGTTAATGTCTTCTTTGAGGTCTCTTAGCAGTTGTTTTATGTATTTTGCTGACCCCTCGTTGGGTGCATATATGTTTAGTAGTGTAATTTCTTCCTGGTGTACATACCCTTAATTAATAAGAAGTGGCCTTCGTTGTCCCTTCTAACCTTTTTCAGCCTGAAGTCTATATTATCTGATACTAATATGGCCACACCAGCCTTTTTGGAGGAGTTGTTTGCATGGAGAATGGTCTTCCAACCTTTGACTCTGAGTCTGTGTTTGTTCTGATTATTCAGATGTGTTTCTTGTAGACAGCAGAATGTTGGGTTTAATTTTTTAATCCATTTTGTCACTCTGTGTCTCTTAATTGGTGCATTTAGACCATTGACATTGAGAGAGATTATTGTCATCGGATTTTGTGCCATCTTTCTTTTTGTGTTTGTTGTGCTTATGGGTTTGGTCGCATTACAGTAGTCCCTTCAGTCCTTCTTTTAAAGTTGGTTTTGAGTCCATGAAGTTCCTGAGTTGTTGCTTATCCATGAAGTTGTGTATCTTTCCTTCATATCTGAATGTGAGCCTGGTCGGATAAAGAATTCTTGGTGAAGCCTGCAGTTCATTGAGCCTTTCGCAATATCCCACCATTGTTTTCGGGCTTGGAGTGTTTCATCAGAGAAGTCTTCTGTAAATCTTAGAGATGTTCCTTTGTATGTGATTTCCTTCTTTGATCTTGCTGCTTTCAGTATTCTATCCCTATCTATAGTTTTTGTCATTTTTATTAAGATGTGTCTTGGAGTATTCTTGTTGGGGTTTCTTTTTAGCTGGTATCCTACGGGCCTCTTGGATCTTGAGGCAAGCATTCTTTAGTTCCGGGAACTTTTCAGCAATTATGGCTTTGACAGTTTCTTCTTCATCAGGATTTTCTTCTCCGCCCTTCTGGGACCCCATTGATCCGTATGTTGTTTCTTCTGGCTTCATCCCGATTATCTCTTGTTGTCTGTTCGGTAATTGTGAGCCTTTTTTCTATCTTCTGGTGTTGTGTAGAGAATCTTTGGAACTCGTCTTCGAGATCACTAATTCTTTCTTCAGTAGCAATTATTCTGCTATGATGGCCTTCCACTGTGTTTTTTATTTCATTTACCTCATTTTTAATATCTGTCATTTCCCTTTGCATTTTCCTCACTTCTTCTATCATGTCCTCTTGTATTTTACTGATTTTGCATTCCATTGCTTCTTTGAATTCCTTTTGAATCTTTAACAGTTCTTTCCGAAATTCTTTTTCAGAGAGGTTATGCAACTCATTGGTATTGCTAGACTCATCTGGCCCAGTGACTTCACTCACAGAGCTTGATGGAATTTTGCGTTGCTTTACCATTATGACTATTGTAGGTTGCAAATGTGAGTTCTTGGGTGACTAGATAGTACAGTTAGTAGGTGTCTGGCCTGTTTGCAGAGTTTGGGTGGGTGGCAATGATATAGGAACCAAGGTTTACTGGTACCTTATGCAAGGTAGGTAGTGAGAGGGTTCGCGGCGTCCGCCGCTGGTTTTGAGTTTTGGGATGTTCCCAGAAGCGCAGGGCCCAAGGGTCGGTTCAGGCTGGAACCCAGGCACTTTGCCTTGGTTCCCGTTGATGGAGTTTCCGCTCTTCCCTGGGGCAGCTTGGGGTCCGCGGAGACACAAGAATCACACACACACCTGTGGGGGAGTGGAGGCAGTTCCCAGGAGCGAAGGGCCCCAGGGTCGGTCCGGGCTGGAACCCAGGCACTTTGCCTTGGTTCCCGTTGATGGAGTTTCCGCTCTTCCCTGGGCAGCTTGGGATCCGCAGAGACGCAAGAATCATACACATACCTGTGGGGGGGAGTGGAGGTGGTTCCCAGGAGCGAAGGGCCCAAGGGTCCTCAATCTTTTAGAGAGGAATATTTTCAAAAAAGTTTTGCCAATGAGACTGCGCCCACCACACTAGCCACCACCTTTGCTGTCCGGACGCTGGGATACTACCTCACGAGCAGATTAACAGAGCAAAACCAGTTAGAGCCCAGGTGGGCAGCTCCCAGAGGCAGGAATCACTGGGAATTCATCGGGTGGAGTCAGGGGTCGGCCCATCCCCCTCCATTTTGTCGAGCCTGGTGGCCCCCGCCCAGGGAGCTGCCCTGGGGCCATCAGCCATAGCATTTGAGTGCGTTTGAGACTGCAGCCATAGCATGCAGTCTCAAACGCACCTGGGGAACCTGGAACTCCGCTCTCCCCAGATTCAGCTGACCATGGGGCTCCCAGGAGGACAGATGGGTTTTGGGAGTGGGGCCCATTACCTCTGGGGGTCCCGGAAGCAACCGGATGAGACTCCGCCCACCACACTAGCCACCACCTTCGCTGTCCGAATGCTGGGATATTACCTCACGACCAGATTAACAGAGCAAAACCAGTTCGAGGCCCAGGTCGCGCGGCCGCAAGCGGCTGCACGGTCCATCAAAGTAGTAGAAACAGTTATGTCCTTTAATGCACTGCATTCTATGATGTGCAGGAAAGTTTGGCGGGAGGGAGAGATAGAGAGGAGAGAAAAGACATACAGAACCCGTCAAGTAGTTGAAGTGTGGGAGGGGGAGGGAGGTGGGGACATTGGTGATGGGAGATGGGTTGGGGTGGAGGGATGGGTGTTGGAACACTGTAGAACCAAAACTCTACATGGGCATCTTGCAATTGTATGTCTAAAAGTGGTGTAATATAATTTGGGAAAAGAAATAAAAAAGAAAATTAGGGTTACAAGTATGTTACGTGCCTGGTCCTGAGAGTTATGTGAAATATAAAGAAAATTCACTATTAAAGAGCCCCATGTCTGTGAAACAAAAAAAAAAAAGTTTTGCCAAAAAACTCCAGGAATCTTACTCCAGGAATTAACCAACAAAAAGTTCCAGGAAGAGGCTGGAACGATAGCACAATGGGTAAGGCATTTGCCTCGCACACAGCCGATCTGGGTTCAGTCCCGGCATCCCATATGGTCCCCCAAGAACCATCAGGAGTAATTCCTGAGTGCAGAGATAAGAGTAACCCCTGATCATTGCCAGGTGTGACCGAGAAAAAAAAAAAGTTCCAGGAAGCTAGCCAGCAGAGATTCCCCAAGATATTTTTTTTTGGTTGTTTTATTTTTGGGTCATACCCTGCAAAGGAATGCTCAGGGGTTACTCCTGGCTCTGCACTGAAGAATTACTCCTGGTGAGGCTCAAGAGAACATATAGATTGCCAGGGATTGAACCCAGGCCAGCTGCATACAAAGCAAGTGTCCTTTTGTACTATCTCTCTGTACCCAGGATATTTTCTTATTGGAAATTCTTCCAGGGATCTCTCAGACTTTCTGGGTCACTACCACAAGCCCTCAAAAGGAAAAAAAACAGTGTGAATAGCAGAACCTCCATTTCTGAAAGGCTGCCCACACCTGGTACCATATGCAAGAATGTCCCACTGGCTTCTTGAGACCATCAGTGCTCAAAATGTCACTATCACACAACATATAAAACAGTAAAAGAAATGATTAAGGATAAAAGAAAACAAACAGAATGAACGAGAAGAAAATGGTTCGAGTGAAGAATGAGAGATGAACAAAGCTGTCAATATTAGAGAAACTATTTAAAAGATGCAGTAACCTTGGGGGACAGGAGACAGTACTGCAGTTGTACTATATGTACATGCACATACCCAGTGCATGCTGGGTTGATCCCAGGCACCACGTGGTCCCCTGAGCATTGCTATGGTAGCCCTGGAAGCCAAAGAACTGTCCATGACCTGGATATCCCCAGCACCACTGAGCATGAGCAGCAAAACATCCTCTATCCCTTGCATCGACGTACAGGCCTTGTTGCCAAGAATCACCATTCTTGGGCCTCCTGAACACCATCTGGGAGCCTTCGCCCCACGCCAATACACACGCACACACACCAGATATAATGCCCAAAGAAAGAGATCTAGGCCTCACGCAGAAAATCTGCTTAACAAGGTATGAATTGCACCCCTCCCAGAGCTTTTGGTATACTTAAAATGTTTTTTTCTAAAGAAAGTGAGTGTATTGTATTACCCAAAAAAGTCACCAAAGATTTAGTGGGTCTGGAAAACCAGATCACTTTGTTTCATGAAAATATGAAAGCTGACAGAGTGGTGATGTCGCTGTTCTCAGAGCAGCTCCCCTCTCCACTTAGAGCCTATTTCTAGGGCAGCCATTTCTCTTTCAGCCGCACAGGCTGAGATCAAAGGGTGAAGAGGCTGTTACATACCAGACTAAAAGTACAGAGACAAGAGTTGGAAAGGGCTCAAACATTATATAAGAGAATAATTTTAAGGGATAACTACCATTTCCAGAGGAAACTGAAATCCAAAATAGCAGTGGCTTTAAACTTCATTTTAGGAGCCTGAGGGATGTCACACCCCTCCATGTGGTTGCCTGGGGAACAGGATTCATTTATCCTTTGCTATCCAATAATTCCTTGGAAATTGCTACCCTATATTATATCTATGATTGCTAAATTCACTCCAAATATAAAAGCCCCTCAAAAAGTGCAGTTCACATTATAGATGAAGAATCTTTATCAGGAAACTGTTATAGAAAGCTAACGCTCCTTTAATATCTCTTGCTTATCCTGATAAATTAATATTCTTCATCTGAGAGAACTTTCTTATTTATAATGTCTTTGCTTTGCTGTCTTTTTCTTTGCTTCAATTACTGAATGTGAAATCTTAAAAGTGAATGCCCTTTGATTCAAACACACTTCTCTTTGTCAAAAATATACATAGGAGTATTTCAGATTGAATGATTTTATTTACTGTAGTCTATTTTTAGTGGGAAGAAAGTCAGACAAAATTATTCCAACTTCCTCCAAATATGAATGAAATATCCCTGATAACAGAATATGTAAGAAGCTAGATGAATGATATTTGGCTAACTTTACAAGATGAGTTTTCTTCAGTGTTTTCCAGTAATGGAACTATAAACAAGGGAGAAAAGTTTAGGCTACTGTCTTTGGGGGGACTTATTCAAAGTATCTTTCATGATAGTAGCACAAATTCTATCAATAGCTATTAGATTAGAAAAAATACAAAAAGGAGGGGAGAATGGGAGGGAAAATGGATTATTTGAACAAAAACTGCAAAGAACACATTTCTATTATTCTAGAAAGTAGTATTATAGGGCAGGGAGAAAGTACAACATTTAGGGCACATATGTAGGGCCCATACATAGCACGCATTCAGGGTCGCCAGTGCATTGCAGCTGAAGAACCCTGAATGCTGCCAGGCCAACCCGGAGCCTCCAACACTGCGGTGGCCTGGTCACCATCAGCTCTGAAAACTCAAGCAGTGCCGCATCATAGGCTCTTGGCTGAGATGATTGTCTGGTTAGCCAAGACTTGCTGTTGGAGATCCAGGGCCTCCTCCAGCACCACTTGAGAGCACCTACAGCAGTATGATATGGGTCATAAATATAGCATAGGGTGAGGATTACACACAGCAGCCCAAGTATCCCTGGCATCATATGGTCCCGGTAATCGCCAGTACCATAGCTCCCAAGAAGTGATACATCCTCAAGCCTATAACTGAACTGTTCAATCGAATAGTCAATTATAAATAGGAGTCCCTGAGCACTGCTTAATAGACTCCCTAAATAAACTAACTAAATAAATTGTACCATAGAATTAAAAAAGATGCATACGAGAATTCTATCTAAAATATACAAAGAGCTTTTAAAAATTTAACAGTAAGAAAACAAGCAACTTGCTTAAAGCAAAGTCAAGGAATTTAAAAGACAACTTGTCAAAGAAGATATATAGACAACAAATAAACATATGCAAAGATATTTCTTATCAGATGCAGTCAAAGAAATACAAATTAAAACAACAGGATTCCAGCATCATACATGTATTTGAATAGTCTAAATTTGCAATATTGATATCAGATGAGGAGGAGGACTAATAGGATGAGGATGTACTGGCGGAGACACTGGAAGAGAGTTTGGTGATTTATACAAAACTAAATATACTCTTGCCAAACAATTCAAAGGAGCTGAAACATGTTCACTCAACAAAGTCTGCACATGAATGTATATAGCCTAAATCCATATATGTTAAAACTTAGGGGAACCAAGATGCCTTTCATTAGGCAAAATAAATGGTAGCACATACAACGCTATTCAATGCTAAAAACAAAGAAGCCCTTAAGTCATAAAAATATGGAGGAACTTTAAATGCATATTATTTAGTAAAAGAAGCCAGTCTGAAAATGTTACATACTACTCTGTGATTCCAACTACATGACATACTGAATAAGGCAAAATAAAGGAGATAATAAAACAGTGAGACCTGATATATGGTTTAGTGGTAGAGCTGAGCTTCACAAATGTGAGGCCATGGATTCAATCCTGCAACCTCTCCACACACGCACACACACACACACGCATACATGCACGCACACACTCACACGCACACACGCACATGCACACACAAAATGACAACAGCTGGAGAGAAGGAGAATAATAATGAATAGAAGATTTTCATGGCAGTGAAAATATGGTATGATACATAATGATAGATGTTGTATTGCACATTTGTCTGAAATTACAAACTAATAAGGAACTAAGAATGAACTATAATGCAGTCTATAACTCGGGTGATTCCAAAATATGTACCAAGAGAGTTTCGTCAGCTGTGGCAATGCAGCAACCTAGTGAAGGCTGCTCTCATGGTGCAGGCTTTGTATGTATGTGTCTCATGGGATTGGCAGAGGCACAGTGAGCCTACTTTCTGCTGAGTTCTGTGAAGAACCTAAAACTGCACTAAAAATTAAAATCAGTGACAATAGGATCCCACAAGAGCATGTACAGAACGATTCAATTTGATTTTGGTTAAGATACACTGCTGAGTGGAGCTCTGACAAGCTGTGGAGTCTGGATGTTGAAAATGGCGGCCCTCATGGTGTAGGGGTTCCTCTGGCTTCTTGTGATGTTTTGCTGGGATGGTGGGCCAGGGCTAGAACCTTCCTTCCCTCCTGGGTGTCTCATGATCAGCTGGGCACAGGGAGAGCCCGTAGCAGCTCTACCCCGTGTCTCTGAGTCCTGCTCGTCAGAGTCCCACCCTACAGTCATCTATTTCAAGCCCAGGTATGCTGATCCAGAGGCTCAGAGACATGGAGTAGAGCTGCTACCAGCTCTCCCTGTGCCCAGCTGATCATGAGGCACCCAGGAGGGAATGTGGATTCTTGCGCTGGCCCGCCATCCCAGCAGAGCCTCACAAGAATCCAGAGGAACCCCCACACCATGAGAGCTGCCATTTTCAACATCTGGACTTCACAGCTTGTCAGAACTCCACCCAGTGGAAAAGCTGGTCTTTCCCCGCTTCACGTGGCTGCTTTGCGGCAGGCACAAGATGAGAGGCTACTACAAGAGTATCCCACCCGCACAGCAGAGCCTGGCATGTCATACTTGATATGCCAAAAACCAGTAACAATTATAGACCTCATTTCCATGACCTGATGGAATGGTTTGAGGCTCTTTATGTTCCTGGAGCAAGCAGGTCCTCTTGGGCTCTACTTGCATGAGATAGGACATATGGAGATGTTACTGGTGCCCGCTCAAGCAAATCAAAGAACAACGGGAAGACAAGTGATACAAGTGATAAGATACACTGCCCACAGGGAAGGCAAAACTATGCATAGTTAAGGCAACCATTGTACTGCAGAAGTACAGGTGACTTCAATTTTTATCACTTTTACTTTTTAATGCCGCTGTTCCAGAGTCAGGGATGCTGTCTCATTTGCCAAGGCATCAAAAATCAGATGGGCTGGACATGTAATGCAATTTGAAGATGACCGCTGGACTAGAGCCATTACCGACTGGATCCCAAGGGATGTCAAAAGATCACGTGGCCGCCCACCTACAAGATAGTCAGACTTCTTCGCCAAGTCCCTGAACGAACAGTTTGAGGCTCTCGTATTCCTGAAGCAACCAGATGCCATTGGGCTACACTGGCACGTGATAGGGTCAAATGGAAATGTTACTGGTGCCTGCTCGAGCAAATCGACGAATAACGGGATGTCAAGTGATCAAGTGACTATCTTATTTTCTGCAGGGAACATATGTCTCTTATATAATTAAGGCCCATTAAAATAAATGGTTTTGGAAACAGCTTTGTGGATGAGACATCCCTTGGAACAGGACTTGAAAGCAGCACAAAATTTCCACTTGTTCAGTTACAAAAAAAATATTCATGATAATAGGAATTATGAGTACATGGGGTGAGATGTTTAGGCAAGCTGGAAGCAAAACTGTTTAGGTATGTTAGAGCACAGGATAGCTATAGGAAAGTGGAGGAAAATATAGAAGTTGGAATATAGAAATGCACGGGGTGAGGGGGCATAACACAGTATGCAGTGCTGGGGAGGAATAATCAAGACAGAGGTAGGTAGCAGCATCCTCTTATTAATTAAAAACTTTGTTATATAGAATATTTTTGAGCACTTAAATGAGCCAACAGTTGGATTCATATTTGATATATCCCATAAAAAGACGCTAAAACGATATAATAGAGAGGTTCAGAAAGAGGGAACAGAAAGGTTAACTTAGAGGAAATGTGATGTTATGAGTTCATGTTACAAAAAAAGAATTACAGAATTGTTGCTATATAAAACACCTTCAAAGACATCGATACTCATCCTTTCCACCCAGATGACTCCATAATAAAATACTCATAAAACCTGTGGGACATTCAATAGTTATACCTAGGAGACAGTCATGAGAAAAATCACTGAATTGCAAGATTTCTACCAATGCTGTGAAGCAGTGTTTCTGAGAGGCACACTAATGATATTTATGACCACTGCAGAAAAATCAATACAAGGACACTAAAAAGGGGTATCTGGACATCAGATTCACTCTGCTACTGTTCTAAACACTTCCAAAATCCAATTCAGAATGATATTTTTCTTTTGGGCCCTACCTTAGTGCTTAGGGTTTGAAAGCTCTGTGTTTGAAAGCTGGTGTTTGGGAAACCATATGTGGTACTGGGGATCACACCCACATGCAAATCATATACTAAGCCTGTTGAACTAACTCTCTGGCTCCCAGAATGATATTTACATATTTTTTCTGGACTAAATAGCTGGCCTAATGGAAGTTCGTAACTATCACTAAGCAAATAAAAGAGCAATAAAATATACCAACTGGTACATAGCATAATACTCCATTTCAAGTACTTAAATTTGGCTTAAAACAATTTTAATCAATCCAACTTAATAGCTATTTAATCAACAGCTTCCATCTGGAGAGCAACTGACCAGGCTAGTGTACTAAGCAATTGGTCAGTGTACTAAGGTTTTTTTTTTTTTTTGGTCTTTAAGTCGTACACAGAAAGTATTATCATTCCCATCTTACAGAAAAAAATCAAGAGTGGAATAGAGATCTTCATGCAACTGTGTGTCTCACACAACTAACAGAAACTGGTATTGGATCTTCTGACTAAAAGCAAACGATCCTTCTACTGGGCAACAGGGCCCATACCTGGTGCCAAAACAAAAACAGCATCTGAAAATGCTATCAATGTTTTCTTCCTGTTGCCAATACCATGATCTGAGTAGCTGTGAGAAGCCCTCAGGATTCATTTCGCACAAATAACTGCATCACTCTAGCTGATCAGAATAATAATGTCACAGCAAATGCTAACCAATAAAGCTAAAGAAAGAGCTGTGCCAAATATTTTTATGGCCATCTCTCTCTTTGCCTCAACTGCTAGCAAAATAAAAAAGAGGAAAGAACGATAACTCTCTCTTTCATTGGCTTGGGAATCAGAAAAAAAGATTCATTTTATAAAACAAAAATAAGAACCTTAAGTCTCCATACAGTATATATATACACATGTATATTAAGTACATATATTTTAAGTATATATATATACATATATATTAAAGTATCTGAAATTCAAAGCCCAAGAATAAAATCTCGACTTTTCATATATCTATAAATAGCATTCAAGTGAGCAAAACATTACTGATTTAAGCCAAATGAGAAAAGTGAGCAAGAGGCCCTTTTGCTATGTTTAAAGAGCAAAATCCTTTAGGGAACAGAAGCTGGATTCTAAGAATAGAAAAAAAAACCCACTTTCTTTCTGAATACCCTCCCGGTTGGTCCCTCAGCTGACGGCAGCTTCATCTCACATCCACAAGCAGCCCCTTCCCTTGCAAAGAAATGGGAGGAGCATGTCTGGTGGAATGATCTCAACATCTGTGAGTATTAGAAGGTTAACAGGATACGAGAATTTCAGAAATGTTTTCTATAATCTCACTAGAGATCAATAGACACAATTCAAGAAAAGACTGATCAATTGTTAATATCTATTAACAAGTGTTCTCCCCACTCTCCCCAGACATTCCTGTAGAGCTGAGGTCAGCTGAGTAGTGGGAAGAAAATAAAGGTACCTAATCACCAAGGGTCTGCATGGCTCATTCATCTCCCCCACAAACCCTAATGGTCCCACAAATACAAATGGTGGAGGCATCAGAAATAAACATGGCATGGGACAGAGTGTGTGCTAGAACACTTGCGAGGCACACTCTATTTCCTCTTTCCCATGTTCACTATAGGATCACATGTGTGTCTTTTTAGCTACATGTTTTATCATAATAATGTTGTTTATAAGAATGCAAAATGCTGCAAGCACTGTGAAAAACTGTATGGTCTTTCTCAGAAAATTAAAAATAGCATGGCCATATGATCTAGCAATTCCATTTCTGGGTCTATATATTCAAATTACTGAAAACAAGATTTTTTGGACAGATATTTGCATACTCAAGCTCACAGCAGCAGCACCCTCTTAGGCAAGAGGGTAGAAGCAATTCGGGATCCCTTTATCCCTTGATAAATGAAGGCAATAGTACTTGGACTTTAAAATAAAGAAAATCCTTTCGCAGGCTACAACAATAAGACCCTTGAGGACACTGTGCTTAATAAAAATAAGACAGAAGCAGAAAAATACAACATAATTTCACGTTAATTTTGTGTTAGGGGCGCCAAAAGCAGTAATACTCAGGAGAGATTCCTTGTGGATCTTGAGGTCCTCTTCATGATCCTAGAGACGGAAATGGGGTCAATCACATGCAATATACTTAAATCTACCGAATTGTCTACTCAAAAATGACTGAGGCATGATAACCTCTAAATGTATGTATTGTAAGCCACAATGTGTAAGAGAAAGAAGAGAGAAGAGAGAGAGAAGAGAAGAAAAGAGAGAGAGAGAAATAAAGAACCTGCCATAGAGGCAGGCTGGGGGAGGAGGAGGGTATTAGGGGACATTGGTGGTGGGAAATGGGCACTGGTCTCGGAAGGATGGGTACTGGAACACTGCATGACCGAAACCCAAACATGAACATCTTTGTAATTGTATATCTCACAGTGATATAATTTTTTAAAAATAATTTCTTGATTATTAGTTATTATTAAATTAATTATTAAATAATGTATTAATAGAAAATATTGTTAATTTAAAATTATTTTTAAAATATTATTAATTTTATTAATTTATAAATAATGGCTGAGGCATAAAGTCTTATATTATGTGTATTTTACCAAAATTTAGACCATTTTAATAAAAAAGAGACTTAAATATTTCCTTTATTATTCTAGCCTGAGACATGGCTAAGAGAAGATGCTCAACAAATGGTTGGGTAGCTGGGTGGATAAGAGGAAGGAGGGAGAGACGAACAGACACACAGATAAAAATGGAACACAAGCACAACCTAGGAATTGATCTTGACTGTGCTCGGTGAACAGAGACATGTGTCCTAGGAACAGAAGAGGGGCAGAGCCCTTGCTAGCCTAGGTTTTGACACAGCATTTATCACAGAACATGCCTTTGCTTCTCTACCACCTCCACCCCCACAGAACATCTTAACAAAGATTTCATTCTGGCTAGTTGAGTAATTCTCAGTTTGTATATTATTTCCGTCACTTCAGGATAATCCATAGTCCAACCTAGAAATCAGAAGAGAAACATCCATTTCCTGTCAACTTTGCTCCCTCCGGTACCTCTTTTTGATAAAAGGGTAATGTGAAATAAAGCTTACACTCCTCTCGGAAAAAGAGGAAAACAGGTGATGAGTTGCTTGCCCGGAGGCTATTAATCAGCAGTCCTTTGGGCGTGGAGTTATGAAGCAGCTCGTGTAATAAACAGCAGGCAGAAGGAATAATCTCCATTTTCCGACTCTAAAGTGTGGGCCTGTGCTATAAAACTAAATTGACATCTGTTAGCAGGCTTGTCACATGCATGGTTTTTTTCTTTGCCGAATCTGGAATAAATTAAATCTTAAAATAAAACTTGGAACAGAGAGGCTGCTTTTTACATAATTCCTTCTAATGGTGTGCTGTGAACCCATCGCACTGATTTTTAAAAGAGAAAGTCTTGCAAGAAATGCTTCATTATCATCTTAAATGGCAAAACAGCCGAATGTCACTGGGTGCTGCGAAACGCGTGTTTTTTGAAAAGGTCCTATGTTTTTCACTACAGAGAGACAACGGAAACTCTGTCTTTATTTTCACTGGCTGGAAAATAAATCAGGTTTTACCTCCAAATAAAAACGATGACCGCTTTCTCCCAAGTAGGCAGCGCCTATTTCAGGTCTGGTTCTGCTTGGGCACCTCGGGAGTTACCTTGGCTGGGGAGGCCAGTGTGGTGGGGGTGGAGCCGGGATTTGCCCAGGAGGGGGTGGGCTCTAGAGAAATTCCGAACGCCATAGAGGGTCTGGGGGCTCTTGTTAAAAGGCATCACACACTTTGTTAGACA
>JAJIBD010031913.1:0-27121 GCA_021461705.1 Cryptotis parvus | reverse complement strand
TTGTTGGAAATAGCAGTGCCAAATTAGGAATTGAGCATTGAACATGAGCAAAGTGATATACATGATAACCCCTAAATGTATGTATTGCAAGCCATAATGTGTAAGAGAAGGGAGAAAGAGAGGGTAAGAGTGAGGAGAGAGAGAGAAAGAAAAAGAAGAAAAAGAAGAAAAAAAAGAACAAGAATATGAACAAGAAAAAGAAGACAAAGGAAAAAAAATAAGAAAAGTGTCTGTCATAGAGGCAGACTTGGAGAGTAGAGAGGGCATCTGGAGACAATGGTGTTGGGAAGGGCATACCAGTGAAGGAGATGTAGGCAGGTAGACGGGGCGTTGGGGGGCTGCATGGCAATGAACTATCCCCATGAGACTGTCACCTTTTGGAACCAGGAATGAAGATTGATCGGACCCATTAACTAATAATGAACCCTGAGGAAGCTGGACCAACCTCCTTCCGCACAGCCCTTAGCCCCCCACCAACCTTTGATGACCCAGCAGAAGATTCCAGAGCATCCCAACCCAAAGGGATAAAAGCCCCCTTTTGGAAATCAGTCAGGTCTCGCTCTGCCTTTGGAGCAGCCCGTGTTCTCCCTTAGTGTGTTAATCTCTCTCTTTCCCTCCTCCTTGACCATCCTCAAAATCTTTATAAAATCTGTCTTACTTCATTGCTCCTCAACTGCTGAAAATTCTTTTTTGTGCGAAGAAGACAAGAACCCTAAGGATATCCTGGGTAATCCCTAGGACTGACTTTTTCTTTCCGCAAAAAGCAATTCCTCGTTCCAACCTGAGTCTGTGATTCCCCCAAGAAATCCCGGGTGGTGGGGATCAATTGCCGTAACTAGAGATCAAGCGGACATCAGGTGTGGTTTGACGACCACCTCATGGGGCTGGTGGGGGCTGAAGTCCACACAGTGCAGGGGCTCATCGCAGACTTTATCTGTCCTAAGCCTGCCCAGCGGGTCCCAGGAGGCAGAGGTGGCTGGGGAGAAAGCGACCATCTCTCTCCCCTTCCTGCCTCCCATGTCTCCCCTGGGGTTCAACTACATCAAAGGAATGGGTGCTGGAACACTACATACTGACACCCAATCATGAACAGCTTTGTATTTGTCTAATGACAGTATAATAAAATTCAGTGGAAGAAAAGAAAAGAAGGTCACTTTTTTTGTAAGTAGGTTAAACTTACAAAACTTTAACCAAACTTTCAAATCATGATTTGAAATTTCCTCAAAGTAAAAATATATTTCTAACATGGTCTTGGGAATTCTTAATAAACATCTAGTGTCTTTTCATTATTTAGTATTATCAAATGAAAATTGAAAAGAAAAATTCATCTTATAATACTTCAAAACATTAAGTAAGAAATGATAATGAAAAAAAAAAAAAAAAAAAGAGCAAATCTGCTTCCGTTTGAGAATGATATTTTCCCCTTTCAGTCAAGAAAGTTTATCCACTAGTTTGAGGAAAATTCATATCTTCATGTAGTGATTCTTCTTTTGGATATCTATTAGTGAAAATGAGCTGGTTTTCATTTACTTAGATCATTGTTTCTCTGTGGAATTAGGCCATAGTATTTTCATGGGACTGTCAATTTTTAACAAAGGGATTCCTGGTAAATTTTTGTATCTTTGTCCCTTGAACTAATGTAGCAGCACTTCTAGTTACTGTGACAACTTAATTGTCATCATATTTATAAGGTGTTATTCCTGACAATAATGTTGAATATTTTTCCCATTTTCTTTCTATATCTTTTTAATTTTGTTTCAATGTACCTTTCAGTCTTTATTAGGAAAAATCCTAATAGGGATTTTTCCTTTAATTTCCTAACCCTTCAAGTTTTTAATTGGCTTTTCTAGACTGTTGAGTTCTGGGTAAATAAACTATGAAGTTGGAAATTGTTATAAATTATGTTATGAGATATAACTGTTTCTGTGTTATTTGAAGTAATCATTAATAGTTAAGGTAGTTTTTAACATTTTCTTAATTTTTTGTTGTATTTATTAAGACATAGTTACATCAACAATAACACAAAAACAAATTTACCTGAGCTGATAGGATTTTGAGAATCATATGAAAATTCTACAAACAGAGCTTTGAAGATTAAAAGATAGTTCATTATGTTACAAGAAAGAGTTGATGGGCCTGGCAGCCTTCCCAGTTATGCAGGTTTATCCTTTTACTCCTTTACCTGTGAACAGTGTTCCAGTATTCCTGTCCCTCTTCATCTATATGGCAAGGTCCTGTCCTTGTGCCACTCCTTGATCCCATGTACTCTTTCCTCAGTATCCAATCATGGCCACATGGGGATGGTTGAGACTCCTGTGCTCAGTAACTTTCTAGTTTGAGCCCTGCCTGTACTAGAGTTCCCCTAGGTATGTTACATAACCCTGCCTGTATTCTGTCCGTCTGGCCCTGATAACCCCTGTATCGGCCCCCATGTCTGGGAACAACACCCTACTTGACCCTGGAATTCCAAAGAAGAGAGAGGAAGAGAGACTAGAGTACATAAGGTTGAAGAGAAGTGCATAGATATAAAAGACAGGTAAAGGGAGAGACAGGGAGAGAAAAGAAGAGAAAGAGGGACAGGGACAGGGGAGAGAGAGGGGGAGAGAGAGAGGGAGGGGGGGTTCTGGGGGGGCTGCCATTCGTCTACTGCTAACTCCCATCCTCTGCCATCCCATTCTCCATTCTGAATGGCTCCCTATTTTATGGTTAGAGATTTGAAGAGGACTGGCACTACACATTTCTGTTCTGCTGTATCAGTGTTAACAATAGTGTCCTATTAATTAAGACTTGGATTTATCAATAGTGTCATAGTAAAATTTGTGACAGTGGTCATTCTCAAGTAGGACCGGCTTGTTTAACTATGAAAGCATTATTTGTATATCATGGATGAGTACCAGATTTTCTCAAGTCATTTACCTACATATATTGAAATGACTATGTAATTGTCAATTTTATATAGTTAATTATGTTATTGCATTTTTTACCACACTTGGCAGTGTTAACTGCTTATTCCTGGACCTGAGCTCAAAGATTACTCCTGGTGCTTCTTAGGGGATCATATGAGATGCTGGTGATTGAACCTGAGTCAGCTCTTTCTGTGTAACACAAGACCCTATTCGCTGCACTATTCCTCCAGCCCATTAGTGAATCTTTATAATGTTAGCTATTACATTGCTGCATTATGTTGAGTGTTTATATTCTACATGTTTATATGATTTTATGTTTTTAATACAGTATCAAATTTATTTTCTTGACCACTGATTAATTTCAATGACAACTACTATTCATGGCCAGAGGCTAGAATAAATTCTAGATTGCATTCAGACTGTATTTTTTCAATTATGGTCCTTTCCCATTATCTTCTGATGTGATTTTGGAATCTGAAATTATAATATATATTTTATTCTGCATTTCATTGGCTATGTTTAGTTTTTTAAATGGCTCTATAAGTGCTAGCTATCAATTAACATTTTAATATTTTTTTTATTTTGTCCTGAAAGGCCGCAGTTTATTTTAGCATTTATTTTGATCATTTATGGAAAGGGAAGCTATTTCAGTTTTCCTTAGAGGGAAGATGTTTATATTATTTTACTGAGGGTGGAAGGAGGTTCCCAAGTAGTGTTAAAGGACCTAGAGTACCACTCTGATAAATAAGACTGACTGGACCTGGGGCACTGTGCTACTTGGTCCTGAACACCAGGGATCACTGTCACCACACATGACAGTGTTCTGTGGATAGGGTGCAATATCTGGAGGCTTTTGTGAAGTCCTGTCATGCCAAGCAAGAAATTGGGTCCCATGAACAGATAAACATGAAGCCCTGACATGATTGTGTCTTTCCACTCCTGCTTTACGTTTTTCTTATCCAATCACTTGGAGCATCAGGCACCACCAATTAGCACAGCTCATTGAACTCAGGAGATGTGGTGGCACTGGGGGCTTGAACTCAGTCTCACGCTTAAAAAGACTCAATAGCTAAAGACTCACTTTCTGGAGCCGGGAGATAGCCCGGTGGGTAGGGCGTTTTCCTTGCACGCTGCCGGCCCATGCCGGCCTGGGTTCGATCCCGGCATCCCATATGGTCTCCTGAGCACTGCCAGGAGTGATTCCCTGAGTACCTCTGAGCATTGCTGGGTGTGACCCAAAAAGCAAAAAAAAAAATAAAAAATAAATAAAAAAATAAAGACTCACTTTAGCTAGCGTCTTCCCCTTGGCATCCTAGAATTATGTGTTTTTACCTATGTTTCTGTTTTGCCTGAATTGGTATTTTTAATTCTTTGTAATAGAAAGTTTATCTATTGTCTTTTTTTGTCTGATTATGCCCACCTGGTTTAACATTGGATTTTCTATAATTTGCAAGCTTGGTGAACAGAAGTTCCTTTCTTCTTCAATTTTGTTTTCTTTTCTGTCTCTCTCTCATTCTATCCCTTGGTAGTTCTATTCCCTTGTAATTTGACTTTGCAATTGCTTCTATTCATCACTTAAGGTAGCTGGCTAGTATGAGATATGTGGTGGTAGACTGTGGCTTTGAAAAAATAATACTTGGACTATCTTAACTCATGTTTCAGAAGTTGCAGATTTTCTGGAAATTGTTTGCCCCCTGAAATCCCCATTTACTGCTGATGGTGATGTCACTTATTTCAGTTTTAAAAAACAAAAATGAAGATTTATCAAAAAAAGTAAGATTGGGATTGCATTTGTCTCTCTCCTTTCCCACAATTGTATACCCCTCATTTATCCAAATATGTAAATATTGCACTAAAAAATATGTTACAGATCAGTGACCTCAGCTGGCAGAGACCAAGAGACAGAGACAAGTAAAAGGGAAGAAATAGTAGAAGTTTATTGGGGGTGCTCCCAGAGACCCTACCAGCCTCTGGTGAGTCTGGGGTAAAGCTGTGCCCTGGGGAGAGAATGAGTGGGATTCTTAAACTGTTTGGGGCGGAAAAGGAACCAAGACCAGTGAAACAGGTGTGTTTTCTCCAGCTCCTGTTATCTGTAGGAGTCGATGTGCAGAAGCACAGATTGAGGCATGATAGCTTCCTGGTGCCAGGTGGGCCATGGGTCCTGTCTTCTGTGCTGGGGCAAGGTGCCAGGTGTAATGTGGCTATCTCATCAGCTGATCA
The DNA here is from genome assembly GCA_021461705.1 of Cryptotis parvus. Classification (NCBI taxonomy): domain Eukaryota; kingdom Metazoa; phylum Chordata; class Mammalia; order Eulipotyphla; family Soricidae; genus Cryptotis; species Cryptotis parvus. The sequence goes on along the minus strand of JAJIBD010031913.1, from coordinate 21,995 downwards.
CCGTTTGGTACCAGTTACCATTTCCTACATTTGAACTTTATAGACCAGTGGTTTTGGTTATATAATAGGGGGACAACGACAAATCTTTCTAACCGCTTCAGGTGGAAACAAGGCTGAAGGTTTTAGGGGAATAGTTTTCTCAGTGGTTCAGTTGGCAGCCTTGGAGTATACATAGAGGAGCAATTGACTAAAGATAGTTTTAAAGATTTCTTGTACTCATTCATAGATAAATTCAAGAGACAATATGCTAAAATAAAAAACAGGCAGATTAAAACTAAGGAGTCTATTAGGGAGTTCCCAGGCAGTGAAGTGAGGTGCTGTATTGAGCCTTTCCTAAGTCGTAGTTGATTACTTCCCTCTTCAATCACTTTTCCATGACTCAAATATGAGTTTCTACAAAAAGACAAGTTACAGAAACATGGTTTTCTCTCCACCTTTGGTGCAGGACTCCCTAAGGGCCTCTGTATCTGCTCTGGATTGGCTCCTGCAAATCACTTCGGAGATAAGGGGGTAGTCTAAATGTGGCAGTTTATCCGACCATGTATGCTGTACTAGGTGGTATAAATATTCTCCCATGCTACCACAATCATCGTGGGACTAGCTAGATCTTACCAGCATATTAGCCTGGCCACGTAGGACACCTAAGTAATTAGACCAGAGAGAAATGCTGTTTGCTTCCAAGCAAACAAGCATGGCTCCCTGATATACTCAAAGGCAACTAAAATATAAAACTACAATGGAAGTAGAAGAGACTTGTGAAGGCTTGGAGAAATATTTAACTGGCATTAGTATTAGTCTTTGGTACAGAGAGCATGCCATCTCAGAAACCCCCTTCTCTACCCTATAAAGGCATTCCCAGGCAGATCTTGGCTCAAAACATTAGCATACTAAAGGGCCTAGGTGAGGTGCAGGGGAGGGATTACCTAAGGGCATTTGACACTCCCTGCTTTCCATAACAGTGGGAGGAAGGTCTGAGCTGCAGGGGTATAAACTAGCCGGTTTTCACTCTCGCTTGCTCTTTGTGGGCTCTTGCTCGCTGTGAGCGCTCACCCTTCTTATAAGTCTTCTTCTCCTTTTACAAAGCCTTTACACGGTGGCCGCCATCTTGGCCTGCATGTGGCTGGGGTTCTAGCTTGGAATCCTAAGCACCGGGTTTTTCCTTTTGCTGATTTGTATGCCTGAACCTGTGATAAGTAAAGCCTTTTAAAACTGCATCGGATTCCCTGAGTGTTCATCCATTCCTCGCCGGCTTCCGAGGTAGAAGGGAACTCACTTCCGGCACTGTCGGGGACCCTGGCGGAGCACCCGACAACCTTCACTTTAAATTTTCCAGATGTCTATAAATGCCCGAGAACAGAGGACTGGCTAAAGAAACTGTGGTTCATCTACACTATGGAATACTATGCGGCTGTCAGAAAAGATGACATTATGAAATTTACCTGCAAATGGAGGGACATGGAGACTATCATGCTGAGTGAAATTAGTCAGAAGGAAAAGGACAGATATAGAATGACTGCATTCATTAATACAACATAAATAGATACCAGTGTTTTACTAGGTGTGGGAAATGGTAATGGCAGATTGAGACTCACCATTGAATATACACAAAGAGACTTAAGTGATGAACTCTAAATACCTGCAGGGCTAGCCACAATGTGTAAAATAAGAGGCTGAGAGATGCAGAGACAGAGAGAGAGACAGAGAGAGAAAGAGAGGAAACTGGGGTACCTGCTATTAAGGCAGCATGGGGGTGGGCAGAGGAGGGGTGGGGTACATTGGTGGTGGAAATGGGGGCACTGGTGGGAGGGATGGGTGCTGGTATACTGTATTACCAAGAACCAATTATGATCACCTTTGTAATTGTATGTTACACTGTGGTATAATAAAAAATAAAAAAAAAAAATTAAAAAAAAAATTTTCCAGATGACTTAATAAACCTGACTTGTTCTTTTGCATAAACACAGTAAGTTTGGAGAATTCTCCATTTTGGTACCCTTGCCTTACTGACAAGAAGACCTAGGGATTGGCTAAGACAAAGCAGGAAAACACCAATAATGGCATTTAATATTTTACTGTCACATCAGGATTACCCCAGGTTTGGCCATAAGAAGTGAAGATCAGGTCCCATAGTGAACTGGAGGTGGCCTTTGGCTCTGGAACTGGGGCCTCAAGAGCAGAGAGTAGCCACATTGTTCCTTTAGGCTGAGGACAATCTCCACTTCAGTGACCTTTCTTGTCACAATGGCAGTATGGCTCAGGTGGTCATCAGTAATTGTAGGTTTGCAGATTCCTCATTTTCCATAGCAGAGAGCGATTCATGGCCCTTCCCTGAGCTTGCCTGCCTTGGGGTTTCCCCTGAGGTTTGCAGGGTACTTATAACAGTACCTGTTAAGTATCTGCTCTTGTCATTTATACCAATTCCATTTGACTCTATTTCCCTGGAATGGCTTTCCTGTCTACATGAGGGATAGGGGCCTACTACAGGGAGAAAACATTTTCTACCTAGATGAATGCAAACCAACATAGTGCCATAAGCATCCAAAATGTACTGAAGGTGCAAAATTGAGAGAAAAGCAAATATTTCACTTTACTCATAATGAGATGCAATATTCCCATTTCTGTGAGTTCTAGTCAAAATAAGCATTAAGATCTGTAGAGATAGAACAAAGAGTTTAACAATATTATGTATAATTCATTTAATCCCATGTTGAAAAACTTGGGACATGGGGCAGAGCTGCTACTGGCTCTCCCTGTGCCCAGTTGCTCCCTAGGCGCCCGGGAGTGATGGCGGGTTCTAGCCCTTGCCCGCCACCCCAGCAGAGCCCTCACAACAAGCCAGATGACCCACCACAACATGAGGGCTGCCATTTTCCACATTCGGACTTCCCTCTCATCAGAACTCCACCCAGAAGAAGAGCCTATTACAGCCCAGCTCGCGCGAGCGCTAAGCGGTCGGCGTAGTTCATCAATAAATGGTACCCACATGGCAGAGTCTGGCAAGAAACCTGTGTTATATTTGATATGCCAAATACCAGTAACAATTATAGACCTCATTACCATGACCTGATGCAATGGTTTGAGGCTCTTTATGTTCCTCGAGCAAGCAGATGCCCTTGGGCTCTACTAGAATGAGGCAGGACATACGGAGATGTTACCGGTGCCCGCTGGAGCAAATCAATGATGAATGGGAAGACAGACAGGCAGTTGAAAAATTTGATTTCCAATTATCCGAGAGCACTCTAATAGGTGTCCATACCATCCATCTAACACTGAAATTAATACAGTCTGATCTCCCTGAAATTTGGAAACAAGTTACAAACCATTATCTTATTTAGCATGACAGTACTATATCAAAAAGCAATTCTATAGGTATTCAAAAAGCTTTTAAGATGCTCACAATTTAAAGATCTTTTAACATGTTAAACTTGGCAAGAGCTCACTTCACATTAGGAATTAACCAGAAAACATATTTAAAAGTTTCATCTTCAGAATTCCAATTTATAGGAAAACAGATGTAACAGGATTAAAGCACTCACAAGGATCAGCATGGAAGCAGTAAGGATTTCACATTTGTGGATAAAGTTCTCCTAAGGTAAAAACTAGGTGGAATACTGATGAAAAGCTTACTCAAAATAAAGTTATCCTAATAATAACCTGGTTATACAAACTAGATCAGTGGCAGACCATTCCATATCCTTTTCATAGCTGATGTTCCTGCACACATGATACAATAAAAAAAAAGAATAGAGGAAGGTACACAACAGTCAGGTCAGTGAGAAAGACTAGGCCAGGTGAGACAGCACAAAGGGAGGAGGGTGTGGCAGGGTCCAAGCTAATCTCCTGAGACACGGGTAAATTTAGGTAAATTTAAGAGAAGTAGGGTCCATAGCAGTAGCAAGTGACCTTTATCCAGGCGATGTCTCAGGTAGTGAAGAAGTGACAAGTTCCCAGTTGCATTTGGTTTACAGGTCTTTAGTGCGGTCCTGGTGGTTTGAGGGCCGAAGTTGGCTACGTTGCAGCACTCAGGGTAAAGTCCGCTGTGGTTTAGCAGGAAGTGTCTGTGTCTCTTGATTCTGAATAGGTGATGCCATGCCAGATTGCCCAGAACCTTGACTGCCATAGGAGTAGTGAGGGAATACTGTGTGCAGTCCTGTCCACCAGGGCTGGAGGGCCTTGGGATGCGCTGTTTCAGAGAACTTGGTCCCTTGGAGCCAGCGGTTCCACCAACCCAGTGGGGTCGGCAGCCTGAGGTTGTGGCAGGTACCAATCAGAATGTTCTAGTAACAGCTGTCTGAAAAAGAGAGGTAAGGCAAGTAAATGGCTGGGAAATTAGGTAGGATAGGGAAAGAATTGTTGATAAGAAAATGGTCTCCCATACGAAGTTCAAAAAAAAGCTAATTTGGGGGCCAGAGTGATAGCACAGCGGTAGGGCATTTGCCTTGCACACAACCAACCTGGATTCGATTTCCAGCATCCTATACCTCCCCAACACCTCCCCCTGCACGACCAGGGAGTAATTCCTGAGTGCAGAGCCAGGACTAATCACTGAGCATTGCTGGGTGTGACCCAAAAAAAGCAAAAAAAAAAAAAAAAAAAAAGGCTAATTTGGAGGGGCCCCAAGGGGCACTTCTTAAGGGTCAGCACTAGAGGTGGTAGTTCAGCCAAGACCTTCACAGCTCCAGAGTTAACTTGGATCACTTGTATCACTTTTCTTCCTGTTGTTCATCAATTTGCTCAAGTGGGCACCAGTAATGTCTCCATTCTTTGGCAATGAGGTCCACTAGTGTTACTGTTTTTGTCATAAAAAAACACCCACAGGTAGCTTGCCCGGGTCTTCCATGGCTCTGGATTCATCTAAGGGGGTCCAGTCTTTTTCTATGTCAGACCATCAAACACCCAGGGCCCATGGGGCAGGGCCCTAGGCATAGGCAAGCCTGTCTCCTGTCTGCCACCTGCCAACGCAGCTGAACACCGCAGCCACACCTGCAACACCTCCAGGGGCAGGTGGCAGGATACTTTGGGTAGGTGGTCCTTAATCAGTCCATAGACAGCTCAACTTTGCAGGAGGATGAGGGACAGTATCTGACTGAATGGAGGATTGGAGTCCAAGTCTTGGGATGATCTGGGTAAGGAGTGCATCTGAGGTGTCTGCTTTTCTCTGGTGGCAGGAAACGCCTCAAACCAGCCTATAAAATTATCTACTATGGTTAGGAAAAAATCTACCTGCCAATGCTGTCCTGGAAGATGGCATCACATCTGATGAGTGGGAAAATTGGTGGAGGCCAGAGGCTTCCTGAGCAGAAACTCCTGGCAGAACTTAGACCAAACAGCTTGTGTTGGGCCCAGGAGGGAAGAATGGAAAAAGGGGCGGAGGGGGCAAGATTTCTTCAGCCTGTGCCTCTGGCAGAGCCAACCTGTTGTTAACATAGATCCACCCTTCAGGGGTGCTGAGTCCCACCTTGGGAGTTGCATGTTGTGCAGTAGAATACATAGATTGAGAAATGAGAGGTTACAAAGAGAATGTATCTTACAAAGAGAGTGTCTTCAAAATTTTAAATGTCCATACTTTAAAACATGGCAGTTCTTTTACCAGGAAGTATAACTTAGATATTACTTGAATAAAATTTCCTAGTTCTTTAAAATCTTTTAACAAAAGTAATATTTCCAGTGATTAGTATTAGTTACTAGTAAGAGAAGAAATAGAGCCCAAATCAAATATGCTGCCAACAGTTGAGGTTAGCTTTTTAGTTTATGGTCATGATTTTCTAAATTAAGCATTATTTCTGCTTCTCATTGTAAAATAAGGATTAGCTTATTTTACAAGATCAAGGTGGGAACAAACTTCGAACATAAGGATTTCTGATTTTCCTCTCATGTTGCTGGGTGCAGTGCCAGTTTATTTCCTATAGCCTTAACCATAAGCAACTCACAGGTAAACGGATCTTGTTTCCCATGTACCTTGAAGTTACTTAATCAATACTTTACCTCATTTAAATAGTAGAATAATAAAATGCATTATTTTTCCAGTTTTTATTATACCACCGTGAGATATACAGTTACAAAGAAGTTCATGTTTGGATTTCAATCATACAGTGTTCCAGCACTCATCCCTCCACCAGTGCCCAATAAAATGCATTAGTGTCACCATTTACAGGTGAGAACTGTGTAAGATGGTTGGGGAACTTACTAAACCTCATCTATTAATGATGGTGCCCCAACATCAATTCATATTGCTTGATATTTGGTTCTAAAATAGATGCATATTTCACCATAGCACATTGCCTCAATGGGAGTAGCTTTAAAACAAAGGGATCTTAGAAGCAGTGCAACTTGCTCTGCTGTGGGGGAAACAGAAGTGCAAAAGCTGTGGAAGTGACTTTCCTCACCACTAGGTCATCTAGACAAAAAAAGCAGGAGAGCCAGGATGAGAGCTCCAAGGTCTTCTGAGGCCTCCCTTCAGTGCTGTGGCTGCTTCTGCCACTGTGTTTCCTCTCTGTGAGGTGGGTGAATCTCCCCTTTGGAGCCAGCCTGGCCTTTCCTGTGAGCATTTCAACACTTAGGTGACAGATTTTATTTTTTGATCTCTGGAACCCAAGCACCTCCCAACAGCTGCGCTGAAGTGCTTTTCCACCTTCTTTTTGAAAGGGGTCTGTTTAAGTGGAGTAACTTGAAGCAAGGAGGTCAGGAAATGAACTGCTAAAGATTTTAGCAGCTCTTCAAACAGGTCAGTAGAACTGATAGCTACCTAGCCCCAGGCAGCTGCAAAGCTGCCTCTGTTAGAGGGGAAAAGCAGGGCATCCTGTTAGAGGGAAAAGCAGGCCAGTTCTAGCTAGGGACCATCTCAAAGAAAATTGCTGCACTGAGGCTAGGTCATAAAGCTCTCTCCTCTGCAGAGGGAAAGTGTGGCAGGTTGGAACCTTCCTCCTCATCAAAATAGAAAATCAGATCTCACTTTCTCTGGGTGGGTAGCCTGTGGCATCACCAATCTAATGGACATTACTGGTTTTACTCCCAAAAAGGAACCATTAATACAGAACACAGAGTAGATTTTATGTATCTGCATTTTCTACCATCTTAAGTATTTTCAAAACCCAGGTAAAATATTCCTTCCTAGGTTGGGATTTTCTTTGATCCCTCCACTTGGTTCAATTTATTTTTTAAATGAACATGCCCTGTGCTTGTCTCCAGATTCCCCTCATCAGGACATTTTCTATCATCAAACTATTTTTATTTTTTTCAATTTCATCCTCATCAATACAAATAGCCTTTGCTAGAATAATATTCTTCAATTTCTCTTCCAAAGAGTAATAGAAGGTGTCATCTGGATACTGCCTCAAATTCCTGCAATACGTGCAACACATCAACTTAAATCTGATCTTTTTCATCTTTCTGTCTTTCTGTGATTTAAAGGTTTTCCCCATGCCTTCCTGATCAGTCTACACAATGGACATAGCTTCAGCTATCCGCCTTCATATGCCCTCTGGGGCTTACATTCCAATAAATGTAAGCCCACTAGAGTCCCAAATTACTCAGAACCAAATTGCATAGATTTTTTCTGAAATTCATTCTTCACTACATTCCCCAAATTCACTGCATTATCAATCAAATCCAGCAAGTTAATTCCAAAGGGGAAAAAGGCTTGACTTCCCTTTTCAAGCCAAAATTTCTGGGGTTTGTGTCTTTAGATATGTATTTCCTTCTGCAAGTCGAATAATGACGATTTAGGAAAGTAAATGAGGTATATGGTTTGAGGCAGAGGCTTCCTGGTATCTCACAAAAGCTGAATTAGCAACTTTATCATAAGTTAAATTGCCCTCAATAGGTTGCATTTTCTAGGTCCTAGGAATACTCTCCCTTTAAAAGAGATCCTTTTCAAAAAATCTGTAAATTATTCCTCAAAGTATTTTTGTTATGGTAATTGCAACTTGACCCCCATTGAGCTTGAATACATAAAACAAATTCAGTTTATTTTGAATAATAATATATCTGAGTTAGGGGTTAAACATCTATTGTCTTGGGCATTATTTTACACCTGGTATAAATTTATTTTACTTTACATAAAATGTACTGACTGTACAGTAATTATCCCAATTGTATACATGAATAAATGAATGTTTATACAGGGGGCAGTGGGCTTGCTCACTGGCAATGATTTAAGTGCCATTTTATTTTTATTTTTTTTTTTTTAAGTATTTTTATTATACCACCATGAGATATATAATTACAAAGATGTTCATAAGATGTTCATATTTGGTTTCCAGTCATATAGTGTTCCAGCACCCATCCCTCTACCAGTGCCCATTTCCCACCTAAGTGCCAATTTATAGATTAGAAAATTGAGTTCAGATAGTTTAAGTAGCTTCTCCGAATGCAAATGGGGAACAAGTGACTGGGCTAAGGCCCAGCTAACTTCTATTGGGAACAGATACTCATTCTTATTGGATGGATAATAAAGTCATCCTTAAGCCACTTTGATTCAACTGTCCAATATTGTGGCCAAGTGAGTTGAGTTTGCCTCAGTTGAGAAAATTCCCTGAGGAGAAAAAAAAAATGCTAATGTGAAGGGAAGGTAATGCATGTGAAAAGACCCTACAGTTGCAGCTGGGTAAAAAGTCAAAAACTTGGAAGCAAAAGAAGTGTGGAAGAGGTACAGAAGAGAAAGTGGCCCTTAGAACTACTATTTGGAATATCAACTGGAATGTTGACTACTAGTTGGTAATAACTATGGCAGGTTGGTTGTAAATGAGATAATGAAGTTAGAGTTCTTTCATTACGGACAACTTAGAAAATACAAGGTAGGAAAAAATACTTGAAATTTTATTCTCAGACATTATAAAAAAATTGAAATTTGATTTTTCAGGTGTCAACTTACTGAACCTGACTTTTATATTTGCCATACCTGGCAGTTCTGAAAGATAGCAGCTACCCCCTCCCCAACCAGGGTTGCCCTACTCATGGAAAGTTACCAATTTAGGGCCTAAGTGACCTTTTCATCCTGCTATCTACAAAAGGCCCAGAACAAATTCCTGTTAGAGGTTGGGATACCCGGCCCAGAACCTTCTATCTGGCCTGAATTGCATTCCAGCACTTACGCATAGGCGTTGCTGACCTATAATCCTGCCTGGGTGCCTAGTGGCACCAAATATAGAAAGAAGTATTGAGTGTGACCCGATTGGTAGTGATGGTAACTTGTTACAAAGTGATTGGCTGCCTGGCGCAGACCTTGATGTAATGTTTTAAATCTATTGGATGGTTTTGCACGGGCTTCTCTGTAGTAGCAGGAATGGTCTCTTAAAAAAGATCCCCCTGGAAGGGCTCAGGGCTCTTAGCCACTGATTGCTGTGGTCATGCTAGGGGCCGGGTATACTCGAATAAAACCCTTTGCTCTTGCATAGGACCCATCTCTCAGAGTTTTCCTTGATAGGTGCAGCATTCTGAGGCTCCCAGTCAGTCACCCATCAGGGTGGCCAACCCTTTCATGCTACTCAGGAATTACACCTTGTTGGCCTCTGGGGACCATATGGAAACAGCTGAATCTGGGTCTGCTATGTCCAAGGCAATGGCCCACCACTGTAATATTCATCCAAATCTTGTGTGCTAATTTTAAAGTACATTGTAATTACAAAAGCCTTTCTTTACTACATAAAATGTAAATTTGAAGAAAGGGAAGATCTGTCCTGTAATTGATTAAAACTTTCCAATAAATCAGTTATTTTTTTAGCTTTGGTCTAAGTATGTCAGATACTGTGTAGCCAGCCAGGCTATCGGGAGCACCCTGGCTCTCCCCCTTTTCAGTTAGCCCCCAGAGACTACCAACTCATAGCCGTACCATTTTGTACTGGGAAAATGATAATTGAAACCAAGTGCTGAAACTGACAAGCTATATTTGACAAATCACTTTATAGTCCATATAGTTCTCCCTATTCTTCAAAACCCTTCCTACTTCTACCAGCAATTTTATATTCTGGCCTGCCTATCTCATGGTGTTCAAATCAATTTTTCACTTTTTTCTTGAACAGAAACAAGTTCGGTGGATTTTTAAAAAGAACTTTTAATATTTAAGTGTCCCCGAAGGATCCAGAGCATATTTCAAAATAGAAACTGATAAATGATGGTAACTGGCAGGGATTTTTCAATGAGGGAAGGTATTAAATTTCCCCTTGGTTTTATGCTGGTCCCCAGCCAAGCATAGAACAGATGAGGACAATCACTGTCTTAGAAATGAGAATCTACGAAATTTGTAGATAATTTGTCCATCTCAGAAGAAGAGAGGGAATAATTTAAGTCATTGCAAGGCAATTTTCATTTAAAAAACAATACTTCTCTTATTATGAGCACCCTTGGAAAATTCCCCAGTGAAGTCTGGAATAGCCAAATAATTATGTTTTTCTTTTTTCATAGGAATAGCAGGGACTTAATGACTGGATGCATTGTGCCTCCATTAGGTGGGCACAATCCCAATGTCCCCTGCATAAAGGTAGAGTGTGCTTTATTTCTCAATACCAGGAAAACCATCTCTCCCTTTCTCATCCCTATAGCAATGAGGCACTTTTTAATACCATCATTGTGACTGGTGTCATTAAACTTGGGGCACAACACTTTCTTACTCACACACAAATCTCCGGGAAGTTTGTGGCATGACGAACCCAGGGATGTTTGCATAACGAAGGAGTCTGTCTTTGGCTAGTGTTGGATCAGCCAGGGTGGGTGTCAGTGGAGTGAAGGGTCAATTACAAGCAGCTGATCAAAACTACATTTTCCAGAGAATGCAGCACTAACTCACTGGTACTGGGAGCTTTGAATTTTTATGGTAATCAAAGGAATCAAAGCACCATTTTTGGTTGCAGAGGGAGAGTGTTTAATATGACCATAGCACTTTTATTTTACAGAAAAGGCAAAGTAGTGGGATTTATTTGTGTTTCCTTTTGGGGATTTTCCAGATATGGAGATTTATTTCATAACTTCAGCTTAGATTTTATTTTCTCCATTTTCTCATATATAACAAGAAAACCATTTGCTACTTTTCTTCTGTGACATAACCAAGCAGCCTATTACTGTAGTCAAAATGCGACTTTCAACAGTGAAATAAACTATGAGTTTCAAATTAAAAAAAAGTACAAGAAATTACAAACTAGAATGGAAAGTTTCTCATAGTGAGAGAATTTAGGGACTCATCATCTTTAGAACAGGCCATGTTTTACTGTCTAAATTTGAAGCCAGTCTGTCATTTATGTTAAAATGCTAAGGGTTAGGGATGGGAGGAAGGACTCTGAATTTGTCATCTATGAAAAGACCACCTTGCTTGCTCATTTCTCTGCCATTTGGGAATGCTATTATAGAATTTTATGTCAGACATTGCAAACTTCTTCAATAATCTTTCTGGAATTTCTGAAATGTTCCCAATTAAATTGTCAGAAGAAGAGACATATCTGACAAATATCTTCATGTAGAAGATCTTTAGACAATATCACAGTTATATCCACTTGCTTCTGGCTTTGGGAAGTAGCAAAGGAAGTAGGGAGAGAATCGTCAGCCTTCAAGTAGCTAACTGCTACATTCCTTATGTCACCTCAGAAGATGTGCAAGGATATCTCTTTCACTCTCCCTCAGATACCTTATCAAAGATGTGGCGGTAAGGTAAGGGCTGACACTCATTCCCCCTAGATCAGCTACCAAATACATGTGTGATTGACCAGTGGTGTGCAAAGTGAATATAAAAATGGTCTTTTATTTCAGAGAACTATTCTGTGAATGTAGTGAAGCAATTTACTGCAGGGAAACTTGGTGATGTTCCCTGCCATACTTTTTCCTAGTTCCTAGATCTGTACTGGAATAATCATGAACTGAATTTTTCTTCTCAAGTTATCTTCTTCCTGCTCCCCCTCCTCCCTCCCTCTTCCTCCTCCTCTTTTTTCCTTTCATCCCCTCCAAGCCCCCTCCTCCTCCCTTTAAATCTATTCCTCTTTCTCAAACTCCTTTTTCTTCTCCTGCTCCACCATCTCCTTCTACCTTTCTTAGTCCCCCTCTTCCTCCTCCTCCTTGTCCCTCCAACTAAATATTTTACTAAGGACTAAAAAATTTCTCCCAGGAGATGTGGCAAAGTCAAGGATCATTGTGGGCCCTAAAATATGTCATTCCAAATTCAAATATAGTATGAACATTATTAAAAATAATCTTGTTATTATGATACCAATATCCAAGGTCAAGTGAAACATATATCAGGAGGTCTTGTCAAAGGTGGAGATTATCACAAACGTGGGGAGTCAGGAGTTTAGGTAAGACAGAAAATGGAACAGGGGGCTAATAATAGTCGAGGGTACTAATGCCAACCCTAGAACTGAGCATTAAATAGAGGCAAAAGGATACACATGACAACCTTATGTATGTTCTGTAATCCATAGTCTGGAAGGAAGGAAAAGAGAAAGAGAGAGAAAGGGAAAGAAATAAAGAACCTGCCATGGAGCAGGGCTGGGGAAGGGGGAGGGAACCGGGATGTTGGTGGTGGGAGATGGGCACTGGTGGAGGGACGAGAGCGAAACACTGTATGACCAAAACCCAAACACGAACTTTTTTAATTGTATATCTTTATTTGTATATCTCACGGTGGTATAATAAAATACTTAAAAAAATAATCTTGTATTGCGGTATAACTTCTGAATCAAGTCACAACTGGCTTACTACGTATGCTCTAAAGAGACTGAATCATTGGACACCAGCAGACTTCCAATTTATGTGTAAGAAGCATTGGATAGGTAACCCAAACACCTCAAATAAATTTATTTTTTATCCCTTAACTTTATCATCCCACAATTAAACTATTGATTCTTCAGTACTCTTTAAAGCTCTGATTTTCAGATATTCTATAAAAATATAATTTATTTTTTGTAATATATATTTTGCCACGATAATTAAACTACGTGATTGATACAGAGTAAACTATGACATATTCCTCTGTCATCAGAGAAGAGTCAATAAAAAGTGAAATTTCTTAAAACCCAATGATCATAAGTAATATGTTCAAGGACAAGCATTACCATCTTTGACATAAAAAACAAAGAATAGATAAAATATCTATTTTTAGTAACATCAGTAACAAAGAGAGAAAAGCAGCAATACTGGTCGATGCAGCAGAATACGGAAAAAGCATTGACAATGCCACCAGTCCTTTGTCAACTAAAAGACCAAGACGACTGCCCTTCAACATGCTGATGGATCTATCACATCTTCCAGAAAGGTGATTAAGGTTATCCATAACTTTTACTCAGATCTCTTTGATAGCCACAAGCACCTGCCCACATACCAAATTCCGCAGGATGGATATGTCGTTCACAACATTCTCCCTTCTGAAATCCGACATCCATGCCAATTGTCATTAAAGAAGTGAACAGCACCTGACCCAAAGTCAGACCCGAACACCAGAAGAATCTGCCATTAGTACTCATCAATACACTGGCTCAACATTTCACACACTACCTGTCTGAATACAAGGTGCCTCCCAATGGAAACCAGCAGGGCAGTTCTACAGTGCAAGAAGGGAGATGCCCACAACATTGGCAACTATCGCCCCATCTGCCTGTTGTCTGTTATCTACAAGCTGTTCACTTGAGTCATCCTGAACAGGATTGGCAGAACATTAGATGAATTACAACCATGTGAGTAAGCTGGCTTCTGAAAAGGATTCAGCACAATTGACCGTATCCACACGGTAACCAAGCTCATTGAGGATTGTAGGGAGTTCAAGATGCCACTCTGTGTAACCTCTCATTGATATAAAAGAGAGCCTTTGATTCTGTTGGACTCCCAGTCATTAAAAGCCCTAGCAAAAACAGGGCATTCAAACTCAATACCTAAATTTCCTTCATGAGCTGTATTATGGATTCACCACCAGGGTCTCACCATTCTACAAGGAAATGATCATTGATATCAAAAAGAGAGGTTCGGTCGAAAGTGATACTATTTCACCAAAACTCTTCAGCGCCACCCTCGAGAACATCATGTAACAGTAGAATGGGAAGAAATGGGAGTGAAGATAGATGGTCAGCAACTACACCACGTCTGCTTCACTGGGATGACATCGTTCTAATAACATGAAACATTAGCCAAGCGGCACAAATGCTGGCTGACTTCAACCGTGAATGTGGAAAGGTAGGTCACAGCTGAATCTCCACAAAACAATGTTCATGAAAAACAAACTAGGTACAGATGCTCCACTCAGTCTCAATGTAACAAACATCTCTGAATGCAGCAGTTATGTATACCTAGGTCAAGAACTCAACATGATGAACGACCTAACACCTGAGCTGCACAGGAGGATGAAAGCGGTGTGGTACCTTCAATATTGTAAAAGAAATAACTAAAAGTACAAATAACATCCAGCTCCAGGTACATCTCTTCAACTCCACTGTGCTCCCTGCATTAACATACACTTCAGAGACCTGGGCCCTATGAAAGCAGGATCAGAATGCTATTCAAGTCTCCCAAAGAGAAATCGAGAGAGCTATGCTTGGAACATCATGCCTCACTCAAGTGAGAGAAGGAATCCTGAGTTCCAACCTCTGTCGACGATCGAGAATCAGGGATGCTGTCTTGTATGCCAAGATGTTGAAAATCCGATAGGTTGGACATGTAATGCAACTTGGAGACAACTGTTGGACTAGGCCATTGCCAACCGGATCCCATGATAAGTCAAGAGATCACATGGCTGTCCACCTACAAGTTGGTCAGATTTCTTTTTCAAGACTCTGAACAAACAGTTTGAGGCTATTCATACTCCTGGAGCAAGCAGATGCCATCAGGTTGAGTGGCAAGTGACATCACTGGCAAGTGACAGGGGACAAATGGAAACGGGACAAACTTTCACCCGCTTGAGAAAAACTAATAACGGGATGTCCAGTGATCTAGTGATCAAGTGATCAGTAACAATGCCTCTTTAGTGACACACCCTACTGAGCCTTAGGCTCTGGCTACATTTAGCTTTGCAGTCCCTCCCAACTCTTTTAGGGGAGATTTTGAGTCAGCTTTGCATTTGTGAAGAGCTTTTTTTCAATAGTGTCATTTACCTGGCTTCATCTCTAGATAGTCCAGCCCCCGAGGCTGGGCTGGAAGGTTTTGGTGGGCTAGGAGAAAGTAGAAGCCTTTTTTTTTACCATTTTGGCTTCCGTTTGATTTCTGTCTCTCCTCTGTGCTGTTAGGCCTTAACACGTAGTGCTGTCATCTTGGCTGAGGATTCTAAACCTGCACATGGCCAGGGCCCAGCTAGGAACCTATAAGTCCAGGGTTTTTCCCTGTTTTGGATTGTATACCAGAACCTGTGATAGTAAAGCTTTTTTAAAACTGTGCTTGATTCCTGAGTTTTCATTCATTCCCCACTGGCTTCAGAGGGAGGAGGGAAACTTGTTCCCCTGTTGGTGACCTCAGCGGCTCCTCGACAAATGCCTCTGTCTAATAAGATTTGAGAGCTCTCTTTGTAGGTAGTTTAACCAGAATGCACTCACAATAGGTCTAAGCTTGTAAATTTTGTGATATAAAGTGTTTGATCCTTATCCATATGCTTTGAAATCTATTAATGCAGAGGGACCAGAACTAATGAAATTATTTTCCAAGAATAAGTACTTATATATACACTCATACATAAATATATACAGTACATATCATGTAAATGAATATATGTATATAAAGCTTAAATGTTATAGAAAAATAATTGTATTTATTGTCTATAGTAGACAGGATATGGATGTCCCATGTTCTATTTCTGTTGTATGGTATCAGCTAAAACTAAAAACTCAGGGGATCGGAGCAATGGCACAGCAGGTAGGGCATTTGCCTTGCACACAGTCGACCCAGGTTCGATCTCCCGCATCCTATACTCCCCTGAGCACTGCCAGGAGTAATTCTGAACGAAGCCAGGAGTAACCCCTGAGCATCACCGGGTATGACCCGAAAAGCAAAAAAAAAAAGAATTAAAAAAAACTAAAAACTCAACAGTATGTACTACGAGACAGCCCTACTAAAGAGTTTCAAATGCTCTAAACACAATTGTTTACTTTCATTTTCTTCCCAGGATAAGATCTACTAAGTACATACACTCCAGATGAAAGGTACAAGGCACCATTTAAAACATCTGAGAAACAGATTTTAATGCTCCAACAATATGATAACTTTTCAAGCAAACTAATCACATCTTCCAACAGGTTGAAAGGGGCATAAGGTCTTGATAATGAAAATCCTGGTTTCTTCAGCCCTTATTGGCGGGGTTATTAAGTGCAAGCTTTGTGGCATGGTATGCCCTGTGTAGCATACAGTGTTCTCATCCTGGCTATGATTTCATGCCATTAATAAACAGCAATTGTATCATCTGTCCCTTTCTGTGTATTATTGTTTGGCCGCCTCCATGACACTGTAATTGGAAATTTTCCCTAACAATGGAGCATATGGGAGGAACTCAAAACTATTATTCCTTGGTAGTTTTATTTGTCTGCATTTGATGAAATTCCCTGTCTCTACAAAATAATGAGATTTTCTTTGTAAACCTGAATATCTGCTTGTTAAAAAATTAAAAATAAGAAAAAAATGGAAAATAGGAATTTGTGCTTCCAAAATGAATACATTGGATATCCCTTTTTGCAATAAAATCTGTTTGCTCACATAAAAACCAAATTAATATGTTGGCAAATATGAAATATTTTAGTGTTGTACTAACAACAGTTTCATTGTCATTAAATATTTTTCATAGATAATTATATGTTTAGCATTTATTGTTGTTCATAAAGAGCATGTTTTATTAATAATTTCATAGCATAATGCTAAAATTTAACTCTGAACACTTTATTTATTTGTTTTTATTTTAAAAATATTTTATTATACCACCATGAGATATAAAATTACAAAAATGTTCATGTTTGGGTTTCAGCTATACAATGTTCCAGCACCATCCCCTCCACCTGTGCCCATTTCCCAACTCTAGTGTCCTCAATTCCTCCCCTCTCCCTAGGCCTCTGTGCTAGGTTCTTTACCTCTTTTTCTCTCTTTCTCTCTTTCTCTCTTCCTTCTATACGCATTGTGGATTGCACATACATTTAGAGGTTATCATGTGTATCTTTTGCCTGTATTCAATGCTCAGTTCTAGGCTGCTATTTTCCCTTTTGACAATTATTAGCATACTGTTCTCCTTCTCTGTCTTACTTAACCTCTGACTCCCACACACTTGACAAGACCTCCTGTACTAGGTTTTGCCTGACCTTAGATACTGGTTTCATAATATGTATATATAAATATATATAAATATATATAAATATATATATATGTCATGCAAAAAAATGAAGTCATTCTATATGTCTTTTTATTTCTGCTAATTGCACTCAACATGATCATTTCCAAGTTCATCATCATTTGTCCTAACAGCTGCATAGTATTCCATTATGTAGATGTGCAAAGTTTTTTATCCAGTCGCCAGTTCTCGGACACTATGTTTGTTTCCAAATACTGGCTATTGTGAATAGTGCTGGTATGAAAATAAAAGTGAGAATGGTGCCTCCGCTGTGTGTTTTGGAATCCCAGGGTATATTCCCAGGAGTGGTATGACTGGGTCAAAAAAGAAGCTCAATTTCTAGTCTTTGGAGTAATGTCCATATTGCTTAACAAAATGGTTGTACCAGTTGACATTCCCACCATAAATGGATGAGAGTCCCTTTCTCCCCGCATATATGCCAGCACTTGTTGTTCTTGTTCTTACGGATATGCACTAGTCTCTGGGCGTGAGATGATATCTCATTGTTCTTTCGATTTGCATCTCTCTGATGATTAGTAATGATAGCAATTTTTCATATGTCTTTTGGCCATTTAAATTTCTTCATTGTCTAAGTTTCTGTTCAGCTCTTCCCCATTTTGATGGGGTTGGCTCTTTCTTCTTGTAAAGTTCTACCAGTGCATGATATATCCTGGATATTAACCCCTTATCAGATGGGTATTGGGTGAATATTCTTTCCCATTAGGTGACTGTTTTTGTATCTTGGTCACTGTTTCTTTTGAGGTGCAGAAGCTTTTTAGTTTCTTGTAGTCCCATATGTTTATCTTTGCTTCAGTTGCTTTGTTAGTGGTGAGTCATCTTTGAAGACGCCTTTTAGCTTCAAAGTCGTGGAGAATTTTCCCCTATAAATTCTTCAATGTACTTTTATGGATACAGGTCTGTTATTGAAATCTTTAAGCAATTTTGATATGATTTTTTGTGCACAGTGTTAGACAGAGTTCCAAATTTATTTTTTTTTACATATTGCTGCCCAGTCTTCCCAACACCACTTGTTAAAGAGGCTTTTTTATCTTCCCAAAATTCAAAAAACAGGATCGGACCACCGCCTCTTTCATGCAAAATTATATTTCATGCAATGGGGAAGAAAAGGCTGCAAAAGTTTGGGAAGAGAACTACCAGAACGACCACCAACTGGGAACTCTTTGGCACTACTGTGGCAACATGAGAAGATGCCATCATTGATGACATCGATGAAGAATACAACTGACTGGTGCAGCACCTCCATGATATGCGAAGAATGCCGAGAGAGAGAAAGACACAAAAGGACGCCTGTCTTCAAACACTCTCGAACTCATTCGACAACGTGGTAAGGCTCCAGCCTCAGGCAACCAAGAGCTAACATACAAGCTTGCAAAGCAGTGCAGAGAAGTGATAAAGGAAGAGCTCAAAGAGAGAAGAGCAGAAATACTGGAAGATGCAGCAGAAGCCGGGAAAAGCATTCACAATGCCTGCCTGTCCCTTTGCAAACTATAAGACCAAGATGACTTCCCTCCAACATCCTGATGGATCTGTCATATCCTCCAGAAAGGCAATGGAGAAAGCTATCCATGACTTCTACTCAGATTTCTTTGATAGCCACAAGCATCTGCCAACATACAAAATTCAGGAGGATGGATATGGTCGTTCCCAATGTTCTCCCTTCTGAAATCCAACATGCCATTTTGTCAGTAAAGAAGGGAACAGCATCAGGCCCAGACAAAGTCATACCTGAACACCTGAAGAATTTGCCTTCAGTACTCATCAATACACTGGCTTGGCTCTTCGCACACTACCTGTATGAATGAAAGGCACCCTATCAATGGAAAACCAGCAGGACAGTTCAACTGTTCAAGAAGGGAGACATCCACGACATTGACAACTATCGCCCCATCTGCCTGTGCTGTCATCTACAAGCTGTTCACTCGAGTCATCCTAAACAGGATTGGTAGAACAGTAGATGAAGGGCAACCATGCGAGCCAGCTGGCTTCTGAAAAGGATTCAGCACAATCCACCATATCCACACGGTAACCAAGCTCATTGAAGCGTGTAGGGAGTTCAGGATGACACTCTGTATCACGTTCATTGATTTAAAGAAAGCCGTTGATTCTGTGGAGACTGAAGCAGTCATCAAAGCCCTAGCCAAACAAGGCATTCAAACCCAATACATCAAGATCCTTCGTGAGCTGTATTGCAGATTCACCCACAAGGATCTCACCATTCTACAAAGAAGTTATCATCACTGTCAAAAGAGGGGTTAAGGAGGGTGATACCATTTCACCAAAACTCTTCATTGCCACCCTTGAGAACATCATGCGACAATTAGAATGGGAAGGAATGGGAGTGAAGATAGACGGTCAGCAACTAAATCACCTTCACTGATGACATCGCTCTAATAACACCAAATCCTTAGCCAGGCGGCACAAATGCTGGCTGACTTCAACCAAGAATGTGGAAAGATAGGTCTGCAGCTGAATCTCAGCAAAACTATGTTCATGAAAAATGAACTAGTTCCAGAGGCCCCATTCACTCTCAATGGAACAATCATCTCTGAATGCAGCATTATGTGTACCTAGGTCGAGAAGTCAACATGATGAACGACCTAAAACCTGAGCTGCTCAGGAGGAAGAAAGCGGCATGGAATGCCTTCAAAAGCATCAAAGAAATAGCTAAAAAGACAAAGAACCTCCAGCTTTAGGCACATCTCATCAACTCCACCGTTCTCCCTGCATTAACATACGCCTCAGAGACCTGGGCCCTACGAAAGCAGGGATGAAAATGCTATTCGGGTCTCCCAAGAAAGAGCTATGCTTGGAATATCATGCCCTCACTCAAGTGAAAGAAGAAACCGGGCCCAACCTCCGCTGCTGTTTAAGAGTCAGGGATGCTGTCTTGTTTGCCAAGGCATAGAAAATCAGGTGGGCTGGACATGTAATGTGATTTGGAGATCATCACTGGACTAGAGCCTTTACTGACTCGATCACAGGGATGTCAAAAGATCACATGGCCGCCCACCTACAAGATGGTCATGCTTCTTGGTCAAGACATTGAATGAACGGTTTGAGGCTCTTTGTATTCCTGAAGCAACCAGATGCCATTGGGCTACACTGGGACTTGATAGGGTCAGATGGAAATATTACTGGCACCCGCCAAGCAAATCGACAAATAACGGGATGTCAAGTGATCAAGTTTAGTGAATTTTTTTTATAAATTTCTGGTGTAGAATTTACAGTTCCATTTTTTTATGAAAAAGTCAAGACTTAATCCTTCCCATAGTTTAAAGGCTGACTTTTTTGCTCTGCAGGTTTCTTTCCTCAAGCTCTAGGAATCTATGTTGCTTTTATGCTTTTAAAAAGAATCATCTCAACAATTGCCTTTAAAATAGTCATAAGAATCAGTCTATAGAATAAAACACTCTTGGTTTCTGCAACTCCCCTGGCCACCATTAAACACAAGGGTCTAATATTGATGTGAATACCTTATACCATGTATTGTGAAGCTTTTGCTTCCCTGACAGTTATATGTTTTTTACCTGAATAGGGTAAAGACATTACCTTATACCTCACCACTGTGTGCTATGAAGAATGACTTATGGATGCTATAAATAAATTTCCTGTTGTTCACTCTATTGGGAAAGATAAATTTCAGGATTAGAGAAGGGAAAATGTGAACTTTGAGTCTTTAGTCTTTCCTTATACATCTAAAGTCTCAACATTTGTCACTCTCTTGTTCAGAAGCTGGTAAGTCCCAGTCCAAAATATACTCATCTCACTGGATTCTATATCCATACTTGTTATTTTGGCTGGTTAGATAAGATAACATTTCATTGAAAACAGAGTAACTTTTGTATCAGGAGGGGAAAAATGAATGACCTATTATATAGTCTCTGGTTTCTCTTCAAGTTGTATAAATCTTTTGTATTTTAAATGACTCCAGGCATGGGTATAAATTGGCTTTTGCTTTGAAAGCCCTGTAACCAAATCAGGGATTCTTAGTTTGGTTTCTTGTCCAAAAAAATTCAGGTCCAAAATTCTTCAGAGCTCTGGTAGTGCCCCAACCCCATAAGGACAGACTTTTCATCTTAAAAGACATCAGTTAGAGCATACTATAAGGTGACATTCATCACATGTGAGATTCTCTGGACAAAGGAAGGGTAAACTGCTACCAAAAAAAATTGTCTGTCACTAGAAATAAAAAGCCAGTAATTTCTCCATTACCTTTGATGAAAAATTTGAGCTCTACTGGAGCAAAAAATCCTCCTAAATGGTGTGTCTTTGAAGTAGTTTATGATGGAAATACATATTAAAATTGTATGTATTTAAAAGAAATTTGCTTGAAACTTTTAAATCTATATAATAACATGATGTTCTTTATTTTGTAGACAGTAAATACATTATAAAGATATATTTTATCGTCTCTATTTTTGGCTCCTACTTAAATGATAAGTTATTGAAACCAAGAGGCCTTACCAACCTTTCATTTTCATTATTCTCTCTGTAGAATCTACTATATAATCTCGTATTAGCCTGACTGACCTTGGCAACTATTGGGATTGAATGAAATTAAATTGAAAGACAGCTTCAGTCCAAATGTGATTTTAGAATTAAAACAGTGCTCACACGGTAAACTTGGGGCATATTCCTAGGGATCAGTGTGTCAGTTTTGATAATGGTGATTTTATCCATTTGTGAGCTTACTAATTTAATATTTTAC